>JASPKZ010002233.1:0-52722 GCA_030220185.1 Diploptera punctata | reverse complement strand
CTTGTACCCCTTCTATCCAAGTTTTCTTTCTTTCGGTCTTCCTCTCTTCCCTCCTTTGCAATGGGATCCATTCTGTAACAATTTTAGGGAATATTCGCTCTGGCATTCTTTTGACATGGCCGTACCACTGTAATCTTTTCTTTTCTATAATGCCTATGATGTCCGGCTCCTCTTGTACACCCATAATTTCCTTTATTTATTTATTTCATATTCTATCCATTCTAGATTTTTCAGCTGATCTTAAAACATCCATTTATGTACTTAAAATTATTTTCGTTTCCCTGGCAGGAATTTGCCAGACTTCAGCACCATATGCTAAAATGCTCTGAATTATAGTTTGATATATTTGTAATTTTCTATTTTTTTAATATTTTTGCTCCACCAAACAGAGTTGATAGAATATTATATTACATTTATTTGGTCGTAGCAGCGAACGCCGGGTATTTATCAGTGAGTTATACATTTAAGTATTATCATAAGTAATGCCACGAGTGATTTCCAAATTATCGATAAATTCATGACTGACGGAAGTGAGGAGTGAATTTATCTAGAGAATTTGGAAATCAAGAGTGGCATTTGTTAGGACTATTTAACGAATAAAATTAAGCTGTTTACTCACAAATCATTATTTAACTATAGTTATTTTAAAATATGTATATATTTAATGTAAACGGCGATGTTTGAAAACAAATGAGAAACGATAGGTACGCTTCATCTGCTTCTTTTGTTTATCACTGCAACCAGATCATACTATTTATTGCCAAAGGAACGCAATATTGTAAGAATGCTCTCTAGTGGAGAACAAATGAAACACATCAAACTGTATATTAATTCATTTCTGATGTCGTATGATGTAAATATGACAATTATATTTTTCTGGATTGTTACCTGGGAAAAAATACATTTAAGAAAGTGCAAACAGTGTTTTCTTTTTTTTGGTGGTATAATCAATTGCTACAAATGTTTTTATATTAACTCCCGCATGCGGCATGTGTTGACATTCATGCACTATATATACAATCTGGTAGCCGTATTTCTTAGAGAGTCAGTCACTGCAAAATAAACGTCAGACCTGTGCAGAATATTTAAAAGGAGGAGCCTTCTTTAATATGGTAATTATAACACTGATAAATATTTCGTGATACACGACTCTGATTGGTTGTAAAACAGAAATCGTTGAAACGTGATTGGTCATTGACTCCCATTTGGGGCATGAGTTAAAGAGTCGAAGTAATACAAAATACAGTGAGTAACTTTAGAAAGGAGTTTCTTGTCAGCACACAGGCGAATGTATTCTTTCCGTGTTGGAGATTGAACACAAACAAGCCGATCCTATTTCCTGAAAGCATACATTACAGCTTGTGAAGTGTAAATCTGGTCAATATTTCAGTATATGACACACAGATGGGGAATAGAAAGCGACAGTGTTTGTTTTGAAGTAGCCTTCAGTCAACAGAAGGACGTTTTCGCTCTCGTGCCCGGGATTTGTAATATGCTATGCAAACGAATCACATCCCCAGGTTAAGAAAATTCAAATTGTAACTTCTCCACGCCAAGATATTTTGAGAATATTCAACACGATTACAGAAATAATATTACAATAGCGTCTCGTTGGATGCATGGATAGCACGCGCGGCTGCCACGACTGGGATCCCACGTTCGAATCCTGGCGATTCCGGAAAAGTATTGTAGGGGGTACACTGAGATGTTTCGTGTTTGCCTCGGGGTTATTCCGTTTTCCGAATTTCATTAACACTTTCCTTCATTCAATATAAGATTTATCTGCTCTCGTGTATGTATTTTTACACGCTTTATATTAGCTTGACCTGTATCTATCTATCTATCTATCTATCTATCTATCTATCTATCTATCTATCTATCTATCTATCTATCTATCTATCTATCTATCTATCTATCTATCTATCTATCTATCTATCTATCTATCTATCTATCTATCTATCTATCTATCTATCTAATCTATCTATCTATCTATCTATCTATCTATCTATCTATCTATCTATCTATCTATCTATCTATCTATCTATCTATCTATCTATCTATCTATCTATCTATCTATCTATCTATCTATCTATCTATCTATCTATCTATCTACTTCATCTATCACTATCTATCTATCTATCTATCTATCTATCTATCTATCTATCTATCTATCTATCTATCTATCTATCTATCTATCTATCTATCTATCTATCTATCTATCTATCTATCTATCTATCTAATCTATCTATCTATCTATCTATCTATCTATCTATCTATCTATCTATCTATCTATCTATCTATCTATCTATCTATCTATCTATCTATCTATCTATCTATCTATCTATCTATCCTATCTATCTATCTATCTATCTATCTATCTATCTATCTATCTATCTATCTATCTATCTATCTATCTATCTATCTATCTATCTATCTATCTATATCTATCTATCTATCTATCTATTCTATCTATCTATCTATCTATCTATCTATCTAATCTATCTATCTATCTATCTATCTATCTATCTATCTATCTATCTATCTATCTATCTATCTATCTATCTATCTATCTCTATCTATCTATCTATCGATTCTATCTATCTATCTATCTATCTCATCTCATCTTATACTTATAATCTATCTATCTATCTATCTATCTATCTATCTATCTATCTATCTATCTATCTATCTATCTATCTATCTATCTATCTATCTATCTATCTATCTATCTATCTATCTATCTATCTATCTATCTATCTATCTATCTATCTATCTATCTATCTATCTATCTATCTAACTGAAACGGAATCTTTTCAAACGCGCGATTTTCACCAACTTAAAATCATCGGATCGACTTGAAACTTTATATACTTGTAGAGGATCCGTGACAATAACAATAATTTCATATTTATTTTCTAAAATCCTGGCCATAATCATCAGAAAATCAAAAAAAGTGTTTTTGTATCGATGTAACGGAAATCTTTCAACGCGATTTTCAACCCACGTAAATCATCGATCGACTTGAAACTTTGTATACTCTGTAGAGGATCCGTGACAATACAATAATTTCATATTTATTTTCTAAATCCTGGCCATAATCATCAGAAATATAAAAAAAAAACGGTGTTTTTGTATCAATGTAACGAAATCTTTCAACGCGATTTTTACCCACTTAGAAACATTGGAATCGACTTGAAAACTTTGTATACGTGTAGAGGACCCGTGACAATACAATAATTTCATATTTGTTTCTAAATCCTGGTCCACATCAATCACAAAAAAAAAAAATGAAAACAGGTATAATAGGTTGCTGACTTGTCGAGTTTTTTAGTCAATCGTTTGTAAGAGCTCAGTTGGTAGAAGCAGTGAACTCTTAGTGTGGTATATAATTTTCAATAATCCATACGCTCGCTGGTTCAAATCCGGCTGGGATGTTTTTTTTATAGAAGAGTATTACTTTTAGCTCATACTACAATAGTATCGAATTGAAAGATATTTTACATTTTTATCTTATTCTGTAAAAATATAAAACTAAAAAATAAAAAATAAAAAATAGTTTTAAAAACTAAAGAACAACCCACTTTATTAGAAAACTAACAATGAAAAATAATTTTTATTTCCAATACGCTTGGGATAAAATAAAGTGGTCAACAAAAAAAATCATCTCCAACACATATAGAATAAAATTAGAGTTATCAACAAAAAGAAAATAATTTCACCATCAAAAGCGTGGGGTGATTTGAATGATTTTTACATTTTCTTCTTAGAGAGCTTACTTTTACCAATAGCTGTTTATTATCAAATATATTAATTGATATATATTAATTGATATAGAGCACCCCACGCTTTTGATGGTGAAATTATTTTCTTTTTGTTGATAACTCTAATTTTATTCTATATGTGTTGGAGATGATTTTTTGTTGACCACTTTATTTTATCCCAAGCGTATTGGAAATAAAAATTATTTTTCATTTGTTAGTTTTCTAATAAAGCGTGTTCTTTTAGTTTTTAAAACTATTATTTATTTTATTAACTAACTTACCCAAACATCTCACTAATGGTATTTGTTTAACCAATAATTAATTTTTCCTTTTTTTCATCAATTTTTATCTAAAATCTTATATAGGCCTATTTATAACTGGTAGATTAACTCGTTACAGTTAATCACTTTCTATGTATTATATATATATATATATATCCACCGCTGTGGTCTCGAGGTAGCATGCTGCCTTGTCACGCAGCGGGCCCGGGTTCGATTCCCGGTCGGGGCAGTTTTTCTGGGTGAGGTTTTTATCGGGGTTTTTCCTCACCTGTAAGACAAATGTCAGGAAAACTTTATGGCCCAAAAGGTCCCCGAAAATCATATGGCCATCATCATCATCATCCTTCACAGGTGTGGAAAGCAACGGGAAGCTACCACATCTACAATTCCCTAGTAAAGCTGCATTTCCATGCTATGATTGCAGTGAAGGACCTGCCCTCGGGCAGAATTACTATGGATATATATATATATAATATATATATATATATATATATAGTAGATTGGAGCTGTTTTCGATAAAACTAAATATATGATCACACGTAGAAATACATTATATAATGCAAATTGACAGCTTATGACAAATTAGGAAAATTTTGAAGGAAGTGGCTGAATTCAAATACCTAGGAACAATAATCTCAAATAGGAATGAGATTCACAAATAAATTAAACATAGGCTCAATTCTGGAAATGCGTGCTATTATGCATTACAGGGAGTATTGACGTCTCACCTCCTTTCAAAAAACGTTAAACTGAAAATATATAAAACTATTATTCTACCCGTTATATTATATGGGTGCGAAACATGGACTCTTACTTTAAGGGAAATTACGAGTATTTGAGAATAAAGTTCTTAGGAAAAATTTTGAACCAAAGAGAGATGAACAGAGAGGTGAGTGGAGAAGACTACATAACAGTGAACTGCATGGTCTTTATAGCAAGCCAGATATAATAATAACAATTAAGTCTTGTAGACTGCAATGGGGAGGACATGTCACACGAATGGGGAATGAAATACGTGCATGGACGTCCTTTTTGGGAAAACCAGAGGGAAAACGCCCAGTTGGTAGACAAAGAATGGGGTGGGAGAATAACATTAACTATGATTTAAGGGAGGTATATTATACAGGGAATGATAGGAAAACATTAGCCCAGGATAGGGATGTATGGAGAGCTTATATTTGCGCGGCCATGGACCTATATGTTCGATATTGCCAGTGAGTTAGTTAGTTAGATTGGAGCCGTTCTTTTTCTGTTCATATATTATTCTATTAGTTTAATTTTAATTATCTTCAACTTTATTGTATTAATAGATATTATTATTATTATTATTATTATTATTATTATTATTATTATTATTATTATTATTATTGTACCCATTGAATCTGTCCGGGTCCGGGTTTCGTATTCGCACTTGAGACTTCTGAGTGATATTTTTTTATACTTGGGTGGGTTAACCAGCCCAACCGCAAAACCCCCAACCTGGAGGACCAGAGTTTAAATTCGTAGTTGTCTTTCTCCTGGACAGACTGCCTTACAAGGCTACAGAGGCAAAAATGATAATCAATAATGAAATAATAGAACAGATAGCACACTGTAACTACCTTGGTTCAGATACAACATATAGCTCGATTGGGATATACATAATAAATTAAACCGATATCAAGTTATGTGTGGCACCATAAGAAGAACCCTCCGAAAGACTCGAAGAGAAACTCAGCTCAGGTTTTATAAAATTATGGCTGATCCTGTTCTTTTAAATGGATCTGAATCTTGGGTAAAACTCTTACGAAAAAAAGATATCTCACACATTCAAGCCACTGAAATTAATTTTTTAAGATCCGTAAAAGGATGTACACACATGGGTAGATTACACAATGAATGAATAAGAAATGAACTGGAGATATTTTCAATAGTCTATAAACTAGAAGAGCACAAATACCAATGGAAAGAACATTTAGACGGAATGGACAATACAAGATTACCCAAAAAGTTCAACACCTTCAAACCGCATGGGAAAAGATCTTGGGACGGCCAAGGAAACGATGGACTTGAGACCGGAACAGGTCGCATTGACCTAATCCTGAAAAGGAATTATTATTATTATTATTATATTATTATTATTATTCTTATTTATTATAATCAGAATAGAAACAGAGGACGCACTACAAAGAATTCTATATAAACTAAATGAAATATCAAAAACATACGACATGGAAATATCCTCACAAAAATAAAAAACAATGGCCTTCAAGGGCGCTCATCCAGTTCGGACAAAGATAATATCAGAAAATAAACCAATAGAACAAGTGGTAACATATAACTTCCTAGGTTGCGAAATATCATACACAGCAGAAACAGATATAAATAACAAATAAGTTTTATTATATAACAGGTACACTAAAAAGAACTTTAAAAAATAAAGCCAGGAAAGACTCTATAATGAAATTATACAAGACAATGGCAGTGCCTTTTATTACTTATGGATCCGAAACATGGACAGTGACAACACAACAATCTGCCAGAATACAAGCTGCTGAAATGAGATTCCTCAGACCAGTAGCAGGATATCAAAGAACAGACAAAAAACACAACACAGAAATAAGACAACCAAAAGTAGAGGAATTAAACACAACAATAGAGAAATACAGAACAAACTGGAAAGAACACTTGGCAAGGATGACTGAGAATAGAATACCAAAAGCAGCATACAACTATTCACAACAAGGAAGAAGAAGTTTGGGAAGACCAAGGAAAAGATGGAAAGAGCAGCAATTTGGTGCCGGAACAGGCTAGAAAAGTAGCCTAAACCGGGAAGAAGAAGAAGAAGGAGAAGAAGGAGAAGGATTATTAATCAGTTTGGCTATCAAAGAGAGATTGAACAGACAGGTGAATGGAGAAAACTGCATAAGTGAGCTACATGGTATTTATAGGAAGACAGATATATCTGTATATAAAAATGAAACCCTAAGAATAAAACTTTACAGGACTGTATGAAGGAATTTAAAAAGTACGTCACAGGTTGTAAAGTTTAGCCGGATTCCTTTTTTTCTTAGTCCCTTAAGTACACAGAACTCTATCCCATAGAGAGCACAAAAAATACTATAATTGAAGGTAAATATTTTCATAATTTCATCTGAGAATGAAAATTGTGCCACTTGATGCGAAAAATTAAAACAGGAGGAAAGATAATTCGAGAGATATCTCTGGAGAGTTTGGTACCAAACCCTCAATTACAAAGATAAGTAAAGTCGGCTATAAAAATGGTAGGTAATCCACAAGAGACCAACTGGTAGCAGTTTGATGACATAGTTAGCTCTATAAAACTCTGCTGGTTCCACTGAATCTATCTTTTTTTTCTTCTTCTTATCTAATTCGACGGCAGGAAGAGAATCCAATAAGTTACCTGAGGGTTGTAGGTGAAAAAGCTCTATAACCTGCAGAGAGAGAAGGTTCCGCTTCAGTGGCATCCTGTAACGAGGTTTGGATTTCTAAAGAACTCTGGTAGGATTGTGTATCTGTACAGGCTAGCGTAAGGGCTGTAAATTTGCACCTTAGCTCTTATTTTATTTGTGCAGAGACGTTCTAAATGCTATTTGTGTGGATCTATATATCCCGCTGTCACAAGTAAGCCAATTGAGGGAGTAGCATTTTAAGCCATCGAATTCTAGAGTTTGGATGGGAGAAAGCATTACGTCAGAGGTTAATTCTTTTGTCCTCTGCACAATGATGCCACGACTTTCTCTTAACTTAAAAAGTGAAATTATGATAAATGACATTTTATTGGCGAATTCCAAAGGAATTAAGCTATTGAGGTTGTTCTCTTGAATATGTTATATATATATATATATATATATATATATATATATATATATATAGTTATTTTTTCGGTGTCAACTAGATAGAATCGGTGAAGAAGAAAAAATAAAACATACGAGTATATATATACTTTATTTTTTAGGTGTCAACTAGATAGAATCGATGAAGAAAAAAACACACATATATATGTATATATATATATATATATATATATATATATAGTGGAGCACGCCGTAGCGTAGTGGTTAAGGCACTGAGCTACAAGCCGGAGGGTCCAGGGTTCAAGTCCCGTTGGGGTCAGGATTTTTAAACTGACCCAAACCCTCTGGCGGCACTATGGCCCTGGGGTCGACTCAGCCTCTAACGGAAATGAGTACCAGACGCTTGTTCTGGGGTAAAGGCGGCCGTCACGCAGGGCTGACAACCCGGCTGACATCAAGTGCCGATTGTCTAGAAAATGTGGGAGCCTTAACCTCCTACTACCCCAAGGGCCTCCTGAGGCCTGTTGTGGGATCACTTTACCTTTTATATAGGGCCTATATAGTTATTTCTTCTGTGTCAATTAGATAGAATCGGTGAAGGAAAAAAAAAACATTCAACACACACACACACATATATATATATATATATATATATATATATATATATTGCCTACATTAATTAGCTAATATTCGGCGTGCGCTGCTTCGCCTAAATAAAAAAAAATTAATGTGATTTTATCTTTAGTTGAATAAGTAAAAGAAAAAATAATTATAAATTTATACCCGTGCTGATTACGCGGCGTTGCCCGGGAATCTACGTATCCCGATCTTACTTACTTACTTACTCACTGGCACTATCGAACCCGTAGGTTCATGGTCGCACGGACATAAGCTCTCCATACATCCCTATCCTGAGATAATGCTTTCCAATCATTCCCTGTGTAATCTACTTCCCTCAAATCATAGTTAATGTTGTTCTCCCACCTCATTCTTGGTCTACCAACTGGGCGTTTTCCTTCTGGCTTTCCTACAAGAAGTTTCCATGCACGTCTTTCATTCCCCATACGCGCAACATGTCCTGCCCATCGCAGTCTACGAGACTTAACTGTTCTTATTATATCTGGCTTCCTATAAAGACCATGTAGTTCATTGTTATGTAGTCTTCTCCATTCACCTGTCTGTTCATCTCTCTTTGGTCCAAAAAATTTCCTAAGTACTTTATTCTCAAATACTCGTAATCTCCTTTCCTCCCTTAAAGTAAGAGTCCATGTTTTGCACCCATATAATATAACTGGTAGAATAATATTTTTATATATTTTCAGTTTAACGTTTTTTGAAAGGAGTTGGGACATCAAAAGTATCTGCAATGCATAATAGCACGCATTTCCAGAATTGAGCCTACGTATCCCGATCTTCTTGACATAAATGAGCTGAAATACGAAAATTGTGTTTTATGTTTAGTTAAATAAGTCCATCCAGAGTAATTCTGCCCGAAGGCAGGTCCTTCACTGCAATCATAGCATTTCCATGCTATGCTTGCAGCTTTACTAGCGAATTGTAGGTGTGGTAGCTTCCCGTTGCTTTCCACACCGGTGAAGGATGATGATGATGATGATGATGATGATGGCCATATGATTTCGGGTACCGTTTGGGCCTTAAAGTTTTCCTGACATTTGTCTTACAGGTGAGGGAAAACCCCGATAAAAACCTCACTCAGAAAAGTTGCCCCGACCGGGGATCGAACCCGGGCCCGCTGCGTGACAAGGCAGCACGCAACCTCGAGACCCCAGCGGTGGACCAGTTAAATAAGTAGAGGGAAAAATTATATCGTAATTATTTTTAGATACCCATTGCTGTTTACCCGGCGTTGTCCGGGGATCTACTCATTCCGATCTTCTTGACATAAATGAGCTGAAAGACAAAAATGAATGTACTTCTTATGATTCGTTGAATAAGTAAAATAAAAAATAATTATGTATGTATATCGTAATTATTTTAAGACTCTCCTTGCTGATTACCCGATGTTGCCCGGGAATCTACGTATCTCGATCTTCTTGGCATAAATGAGCTAAAAGACAAAATTCGTTATTGTGAGTTATCCGTAAAAGAATACCCGCCATGTGCTGCTATGCTTGCACAGGAATCTACGTACTTGTCTCGATCTTCTTGGCATCAATGAAAGACAAAAATGGTTATTATGAGTTATCTGTAAAAGATAAACTTATGGTGTCGCTGACTTTTTTTGTAGATCTTTTAGAGATATTCAATTCTGTATACATTAATTTTTGTGCATTTGTTATGGTTTAGGCAGCGTAAGCTATCTAATCGTCCAAAGAACTACTTTTTTCACGTTTTCCACTACAAAGGGCGATTTTTAAGGGTGTAGGAGTTGAGTATCACAACTCTCTTATAGCCTATATTCATCGACGGGAATCTCCTGACCATTTTGCAAAAAGCTCCATCACGTTTGGATCAACGGTATGGCCGCGCATAAAGTACAAACAAACAAACAAACAAACAAACAAACAAACAAACATTTTTTAAATATTAGATGTGTGTTTGTGTCTGTGTCTTACTATTAATGATCTACTGGTCATTATTTTCCCCTGCACCAAACTCGACATATAGCAGTAAATTTAAAAAGTAAGTTTGAGTTCGTGTAACAACAATTATTGTGTACTTTTCTCCATTCACCTATCTGCCTCTCTTACGTCCAAAAATGTTCCTAAGCATTTTGTTATCATACACTTACAATCTTTTCTCCTATCATAAATACAAATATTTGGAATTAATCGTGGAGATACAAAGTTTTGATAGAAAAATCTATATTTATTAAGTTTTGGAAGAAAACTTGAAAAAAAACTTTGTCTATCAATATCTTTAATATAACTGCTGAAGAGTACAGATGTGCCACCTGTGGAGTAAAATAATAACTATATGACATCAAACGCATAAAATGCTGAATTACTACAATTAATAAAATTATAATAAGTTAAAAAAATCTTGACTAGACAGACTGTATTAGATCCCACAATTCGTTTTGAGACTCATAGTGGCCAACCTGAGGAAGTTGACTATGAGAAGAAAGCCATATATGAGCCAACAATTAACTATTACAAAGATAAATACCAATTAGATAGTATAACTGTCACAGGATTGATGATCGGGGCAAGAGGTACTATACCAGGATTCTTAGCCAAATTTGGAATATCTTATATTTGGACATTGTGTACCTCTCTAAAATTGCCATCGCTGTCATTAGATGATCAATTTCAATTTTAAGAAACCATCTTTACAAAATTTCTACTTTACAGAATACCATATACTTCAATTAAAATTTGAAATTTTTAAATATATTTACAAAATGTATTTAATCAATTTCGAAAACTAATTGTCTGTATCACTTTGTCCTTGTGGCAATCCTCTAATGAGGATAGTTTTTATATGATACAATAGTGGAGCAAGAATATTAAAAAAAATAGAAAATTATAAATATATGAAATCATAATTCAGAGCATTTTAACATATGGTGCTGAATTTTGGCAAATTCCTACCAGGGAAATGAAAAGAATATTAAGTACAGAAATGGATGTTTTAAGAAGATCAGCTGAAAAATCTAAAATGGATAGAATACGAAATAAAGAAATAAGGGAAATCATGGGTGTGCAAGAGGAGCCGGACATCACCGACATTATAGAAAATAAAACATTACAGTGATATGCCATGTCACAAGAATGCCGGAGCAAAGATTGCCTAAAATTGTTATGGAATGGATCCCAATTGAAAGGAGGAAGAGAGGAAGCCCGAAGAAAACTTGGATAGAAGGGATACAAGCAGCTATTACTATCAGAGGATTGGAGGAAGATCAGTGGGTGGACAGAGAGGAATGGCGTTTGGTTTCCGGAATACGGCGGCAACTGCCATGATACCGGATTGATGATGATGATGAAAATGGATTTAAGTATGTTTGATGAAAATTAATTTTGTTAAGTATATTAAATTTGGATTGAAAAGTTCAATTTAGCAACACATATTAATTGGGATATATTGGTTTTTTCTAAAAAAACTAACACTATCCAATGATTTTTTTCCTCTAACGTAAATGTACGGAATATCATTGCAGAACTGGAGCATGTTTGTGTAGAAGAGATGAAAACCGCTGGCATCTCTGATGTTGGCATCCCTTGCAGTATGCACATCTAAGATGTCTAGTGTTGCCCATTTGCTTCTCCCCTTTCCAAGGGCTCTTGCAGCATGTAATTGGTTTGCTGGCCAGACCGTACTCTCCCCCATTCCCATCACCTTGCATCAACGCGCGAGCTATCAACCCCTTCACAAGATCCTAGGCTCTGTACTAATACAAGCATGTTCTCCCGGCGGCTGTTCAACAGCAACATTATTTATTCCAAACCCGAAATATGTTAAATTGAAGGTATATAAAGCTGCTAATCTTTTAGTTATATTATAAGGATTTTATTAGTATAAAAGTAAAATACATACAACGTTATTTACAAATATGGGACGTACGGGCAGTAAGCCGTACGTGCTGTTGACAGTCCGTTACAATAAATTAATAATTGGTAATAGTATACTTAAAACAAGAAATAAAACACAATAATATTACAATTAGATATTAATACAATTACATTATACATTTACTTAGTTATGTAGAATTATTAAGAATTAATTGTATTGCAATTTGTTAACATATTTATTTATTCATGAATGAGTGTTGTTCTTATTTTCCACGTTTTGTCCAGAAATCTACCCAAGTTTATCCAATTTTCTGGGCTTACCAATAACTCGTAGCATGCCAATCTTTCACGATTTGAATTTAGAAATCTTTCCGGTAATAACTGACACCTACAAAATTCCAAATCGTTACATTTTCCTAGTATATGTGTCTCGTCTTCAATGTTCCCACTACTGTACTAGTTATATTATTTAAGGATGCGAAGCATGGTGTTTACTTTAAGGGAAGAAAACATATTACGAGTATTTGAGAATAAAGTTCTTAGGAAGCCGAAGTCTGGTTGAAGAAGCCAGGTTGAAGAAGGGTCAGCGAGAGGAATACAAACCTCGTTAACCCTTAAATTGGCAAAACACAAATTTCTTCAGTTAATTATTTGAATGTGGCGGACCGCAGTGAAAACGGAATCTTGTGTAACTGTTATTATGTATATCGTATAATTAAACACACATTTACGTGGTTTCTTTTTGTTCATTTTCTTCTGATTTATTTAAAACATTAAATTAACTGAAGCAACCGATGTATCCAAATGGATACATTACGAAATAAAGGGTTAAAAAACCAGGTTTCAGTACGCTCGGCTGATAGTACCCTATGAGAGCCCATGCCTAAGGTTAACAGGTACTGCTGCCTTGTAGTTTGATGTTGGTTCATCAAAGGCTAGAGGAAGACAACCTTGATCAAAAATCACCCGATCCATCAGGTTAGACGTTGATGTGTGGCCAGCTCCTAGCTCATCGTAAAAAATATAAAATGCTAAAAAACCGAATCTTAAGCTTCGGAAACATTGGATTTACGGAAAAAGAACAAGTAGAAGAAGCAAAGGACAGAGAACGATGAAGAATTTTAATTTAAGGGAAATTTGTGAATGTTGTTGCAAACTAATAGTCTATAAGTCCTTAGCCATTATATATATATATATATATATATATATATATATAAAATAGGCCGCGGTGGACTAGTGTGGTTATGCTCCTTGCCTCTGGTCCTGAGGATCGCGGGTCCAAACCCGTCCGGGGTCGATGGATTTTTTAGGATGGAAAAATCCAAGGAGCAAGTCGTCCGGGAGGGACTTTAAGCCGTGGGTCCCGAGTCTGAAGATTTTCAGGCTCGTAAAAATTCCTTAAGCCTGAATGAAAAGGCCTCTAAGCAAAATTGACCAAATTTTCCCGTCCCAGTACTACCTTGGTTTCCTAGATGTCAGTATGAGGCGGAACGCTGGCCACGGACCACTCAATTGACATCTGTACGAAATCAAGTGTAACTAAATTAGTTCGGTTCAAATTCTTCCCTGTAGGGGGAGAGCGCCTAAATCTCTGTTAAGGGAAACATGGGCTTACAAGATATATATAAGTACAGAAATTAATGTTTTAAGATGATCAGCTGGAAAATCTAGAATGGATAGAATAAAAAATAAAGATATAGGGAAATTATGAGTGTACAAGAGGAGCCAGACATCATAGACATTATAGAAAAGAAAACATTACAGTCGTATGGCCATATCAAAAGAGTGCTAGAGCAAAGATTGCCTAAAATTGTTATGGAATGGATCCCAATAGAAAGGAGGAAGAGAGGAAGACCGAAGAAAACTTGGAGAACGGGTACAAACAGCTATGAATATCAGAGGATTGGTGGAAGATCAACGAATGGACAGAGAGTTATGTCTCGTTATGGGCAAGACATGTGACACCCGAATTGTGAATGAAAGCGGGACAAGCAAGCTTCTTATAGGAGAACCAGAGGGATAACGGCCAGTTGTAGACCAAGAATGAGGTGGGAGAATAACATTAGCCGTGATTTGAGAGTTGTAGATTACAAAGGAGATGATTTGAAAAAAAAATAGCTCAGGGTATGGATATTTGGAGTGCTTATGTCCGCGCTGCCACGAACCTACGGGTTAGATAGAGCCTGGGTTATACTTATTAGAGGATTGGTTCCTTTTTTTTGCAGAATGTGGCCCAATTTGAAACAAGGATTACAGATATGCTTTTTCTGTGTGTAGACACAATGAGACGATTCTTACTTGTGACTTCTGTCGTAAAATTCCTCTGAAAGCAAACACTTCCCGGTACTAATAAGGATGAACTCTGTATGTGGTGTTAGATATTTCAGTGAAGTTCTTTGTGAGGAAAGGAAGTGGCTTTCAAGCAACTCTGAGATATTTATTTTCATTAGTGCGTCATTTCTTAGAATTATAGAGGAAAGCTTTGTGCGTCGACTGTACGCTTTTATTTCTGAGACCAACATTTTTATCTCAAAATAAAGTTAGAACTTTTATGTTGTAAAAATCATATTACAATTTACTGGAACTGGTAGGGTATTCGATAAGTAATGGAAAAAACTATTGTAAATCAACTATCCTAGTGGCACTTTTAAGAAACATTTTGTTCCGATGAGGTTTTCGTCATCATCATCATCATCATCAAGGATTAAGCCCAATGGCCTGTTCCGATCTCATTATAGGTCGAATTGATCCTTCCATCTCTTCAATGGTCTTCCCAACATTCTTCTCCCTTTTGGTTTATAATCATATATTCTTCTTGGTATGCGCTGTTCATTCATTCGTAATACGTGTTGAAGATAAGAATTTTGATAATATTTTGTTCTTTCACAGAGATTAAATATATTAAGTTCTGTTCTTATATCTTCGTTTTTCTTTTCATCGGTCCTTTGGTATCCTGCTATTGCTCTCAACATCTTCATTTCAGGTTTTCGTTAAATATTAAAAAACAATACAATTTTGTACCTGTTGTGGCAGTCTTCCTTAACAAATTATGTTTGTATAAAATATTCAGCTAGGCTTTAGGACCCGGTTCCATTATCAAAGCTGTTCATTGGGTACTCAATGCCGCGGTATTGTTGAATTCTATAATTTATTGAATATATTTCTAATTCTCTTCTTATTTCTTAATTTCTTATGTGGTCCAATTTTGTGGGTCCTCTGGTCCTTCTTCCATCCATCCATAGTAATTCTGCTCGAAGGCAGGTCATTTATAGCAATCATGGCATTTTCATTCTGGAAATCTCACGTGACAAGAATGAGTAGAACAAGAATACCACGTCAGATCTTAAATTACCAGCCACCAGGCAAGAGATCTTTGGGCAGACATTTAAACGTTGGATTGAGACCGTAACAGACCACTAGGTCTATCACATGAAAGGCAGAAGAAGAAGAAGCTTTGCAGCTTTACTTGGGAATTATAGGTGTGGTAGCTTCCCGTTGCTTTCCACACCGATGAAGAGTGGTAATTATAAGGATGATGATGATGGCCGGATGATTTTCGGGGACCGTTGGACCCTAAGCTTCCTGACATTTGTCTTACAGGTGAGGAATAACCCCGAAAAAACCTCACCCAGGAGCCTTTCCCGACCGGGAATCGAACCCGGGCCCTCTACGTGACAAGGCAGCACGCTACCTCGAGACCACAGCGGTGGACTTTGTCCTTCTTAGATAGGACATTTCTGCACTTTGCATTCTACTGGAACTCCTCTTATTTGTTACCAGGACTCACTACCGTATAAAGTACCGGTACCGCCATTGTTTTGTAGAAGTTCAATCCGTATCCTTCTTTTTTTATGTTTTGTGTTACACATATCAATGGTGCCACATATCATTTGAAATTTTGATAATTTATTGTCTATATAGTGATCTGAACCAATATCATATCCTCTGTAGGCTCTGACATCGAGAAACAATTTAAAAATCTTATTATTTGCAATGAAATAATCAGAAGTAAAATTGTACTGGACAATAAAATTTTGGAGCAGGTGAATAATTTTACATATCTAGGATGCAATATCTCATATGAAGAAGAAAAGGATGTAAATGCAAAAATATCTAAATTTTTAAGAATTTTAGGGTTAATAAATTCTATCTTCAAGCCACAGTTAGTCCAAAAGCATTCAAGACTGAAAGTGTATAAAACACTGGCTCTTCCAACTCTTTTGTATGGTAGCGAAGTATGGGCGTTGAAACAGAAGGATATACAGAGACTTAGATCTGCTGAAATGAGATATCTTCGGAGGACTGCAGGATACACACTACTAGATCACAAAAAAAATGAAGACATCTTAGAAGAATTACACATGGAATCTTTAGAAAACAAAATTTCTGATTATAAGTCAAGATGGATACGACATGTTCATCGAATGGAAGATCACAGAATACCCAAACTAATGTTAAGATATCAACCTGCAGGAAGAAGAAGACCAGGACGTCCACTCAAAAGACTTCTGGATGGTGTTTCTCTTGAGGCCGAAACAGGTCAACAAATGGCCTAAATTCGTGAATGTACTATGATGATGATGATTGTCTATATAATTTAATTGTTCCATATCCAGAAGACAATTCACGACCTAGATAATTTAAATGTATCACTTGTGATAGAAGTTTATTTTATAATATTATCTTCAACCTTATGGGCGACTTTCCTTATAAGACCATTATTTTTGCCTTCTCTATAGATATTTTAAAATAGTATTCTGTACTTGTCGGCCGCGGTGGACTAGTGGTTATGCTCCTTGCCTCTGGTCCAGAGGGTCGCGGGTTCAAACCCGGCCGTGGTCGATGGATTTTTAGGACGGAAAAATCCAAGGAACAAGTCCTCCTGGAGGGACTTTAAGCCGTGGGTCCCGAGTCTGAAGATTTTCAGGCTCGTAAAAGATCCTTAAGCCTGAATGAAAAGGCTTCTAAGCAAAATTTACCGAATTTTCCCGTCCTAGTACTACCTTGGTTTGCTAGATGTCAGTATGAGGCGGAAGGCTGACCACGGACCACTCAAAAATGACATCTATGTGAAAACAAGTGTAACTAAATTAGTATGGTTCAAATTCTTCCCTGTAGGGGGAGAGCGCCTAAATCTCTGTAAAGGGATAACATAGGCTTACAATACAATATAAATTCTGTACTTATTTGATTTAAACAGTGAAGGGAGAATTGTGAATATAAAAAGAAGAAGAAGAAGAAATTAACTTGGTCTAGTAACTCCTAAAAAGGGAGAGGCTAAGGTCCAACATTTGGCGGTTACGTCATTAATATTACGACCCGCTGGTATTCTTAGGCTTAAAAGACCTTCGGGACTTGGAAAATCTGGTAGCGTGAGTTTCTAGCCGAGCGTTGGTATGAGGATGTACAGTTATAGGGCCTATATGCATATGTGTTTTGAAATAAACAAATGTATTCTTTAATTTAACTATTTTATTTCTAGAGAATAATGATTACAATAACTAAGTACTCTAGTCCTAAATAACTAATCTAAGCTTATAGTATGAAGCCCTACATTCGAACTTTCTTAGAGTTTGAGAACGGGAGATGTGGGGTTATAAATCTACCCTAATCTACATTTTTATAATTCTAATATCATCATCATCATAGTACATTCACGAATTTAGGCCATTTGTTGACCTGTTTCGGCCTCAAGAGAAACACCATCCAAAAGTCTTTTGAGTGGACGTCCTGGTCTTCTTCTTCCTGCAGGTTGATATCTTAACATTTGTTTGGGTATTCTGTGATCTCCCATTCGATGAACATGTTGTATCCATCTTGACTTATAATCAGAAATTTTGTTTTCTAAAGATTCCATGTGTAATTCTTCTAAGATGTCTTCATTTTTTTTGTGATCTAGTAGTGTGTATCCTGCAGTCCTCCGAAGATATCTCATTTCAGCATCCCTTTTGAAAAATAGTATTAACATATTTAAAGTAATTGATTCCCTTTCCAAAAATCTTGGATACATATTAACAAAAATGGTAGCCTACTCACACATCAGCTGCTCTTGTTTTCACAGACAGACGCGAGTCCCCTATTTCCCCAGGGTTATATACTAAGCTTTGACCTATAGTTACCCTAACTGTACTCACTAACATTCCATAGTCTAAATGTAGAGATTTTACAGTTAACTTCCTTGAAAACTCTGTTCTGAAATATATCATGTATAAAACTTTATTTCAACAAAATTTTATTTGAATGATTAAAATACTCTATAAAATACTTAAATAAAATTCTCTATGTAGGCTATTGATAACATAGATGTAGGCAGACAAGGTAAATATACTATCGCAAGAATACCATGGCATTTTTATGATATATACTGTACATGGATGCGGTGCACTTGTACTTTATGAAAGCAAAATTCAACGGAAGATGTACCCGCATTATGTTGACCTCTTGATGACGCGACGCAGGTATATGACAGACATGATGTGCTCTGACATGGTAAAGTAATCCCAGGGCTGCAGTTATATGAACTTGCAATGTCAACCAATGTGATATGTCATATATCACTGATGATAATCAACTTTATCCTCTTCCAACATTAATCTCATCTAACACATAAAATACGGACTTTTATTAAACTTAGAAATATTTTATTGTGATGAAAGATTAGGCGATTAGTTTGCCGTGCGTTTTGAGGAAAAATAAGCATATAATCTGGTTTGTTAAAATGAAGTATAGTCTGATTTATGCGCCTTTAAATATATATCTTAATATATCAAAATTACGTGTCACGTTGTTTGTCCGCGATGGAATCCTAAACTACTGAACCGATTTTAATAAAATTTTGCACACTGTGTGCGGTTTGATCCAACTTGAGACTTAGGGTAGTTTATAACTACATTTATAGTCGCATTATTTTTTTATTGAAAATTATTTGTTTATTATTTAACAAAGAGTTATAATTATCTGTGAGTTCCATACGATTCTAACAGATGGCGGTGTAATTATCTGTGAGTTCCATACGATTCTAACAGATGGCGGTGTAAGGTGATTTGGTAAGGTAATTGGTTTATTATTTTACAGAGAGAAATCCAGATGGCTGTGCTTTTTGTTACAACCGCGAATTTCAATTGAATTACAAATATTGATTATTTCATAATTTAAGTGTGTTCAGTGTTTATTTTATTTTCAATATTATTAATTTCGTGTGTAAGTATTAGTTTTAAGTAATCTGGCTGAAAGACAGCAACTTAATTTAAATTTTTAACGTATATCTTAACCACAGTAACGCGTGGCCGGGACTTCTGGTATATATATATATTGCAGATTTTCGCGGATATAAGTATGAATTTGAAAGTTTTTCTTTTTTTTTTGGGGGGGGGGTTTCCTCGTCTTGGATTCAAGTTCGGCCTCTGGCCACTGATTCCTTGATAATGGCATGTAGGATCATGCCGAAACGTCGGAATCAGTGGCCAGAGGCCGAACTTGAATCCAGGACGCGGAAAATCCAAGAAAACTTTCAATTTCATATATATATATATATATATATATATATATATATATTCGTTACAGCTCTAGCGGCCGCAAATTTGTTTCATCGGAACTACATTTTGCATATAGAAACTAATTAAAGTCGAGTTCGTTAACTAGGAAAATTGCACCTTAAAGTGGAGGAGTTCACCTGAATCGAAAATATAAAAATCTCTCTAGCGATCGCAATTTTCAATGGTTCGCAACGAAACTCAGTACATGCTGTTAAAATAAAATAAGAAAGACATTATTAAAACATAATCGAAATCCAACAATTAGAAGTGAAGATTTACCTGAAAAATTAAAAATATTAACAGCTATTTTTTGTTTCTTCGCAATGTATACCGGTACAATACAATATAATTAAGCCTTAAATTGGCAATGTATTATATAAAATATATTCTTAATTATTTAATACTTTTAATAAAGTAATGAAAATAATATATTATTTAACTTGTTTTAAATCATGCAACAATTTGTGAAAAGGTAAATTTTATGCTTATGCGCTGGTTCGAGTCTCCATGGGGGAAAAATATTTTCTCATGGAATTTCACTCAGTATGGGACTGGTGCCCACTCAGCATCTTGAGGCATTTGGGTAACTACAATAAGTAGTTGCTCCAGGTTGAGAAAACAAGCTATAACGGCTGGGGGACTTGATATGCTGACATTTTACTCCTACACTGACTGTATAATTGTCTACCTATGTGATTAACACATGTTGATGTGATGCCAGCAGCCAGCTGGTAGGCCAAAGACCTTCTGGGCCTGTCGCGCCGTGGAGTTAAAAAACGAGTAAAATTGGGCCATAAATTCGAATAGCTAAGAAATAGTCCCATATTCGGTTTTACGGGCGGGGACTAATTTGGGAAATCCATGCCAAAGGTAGAAAGAAGTGCAAGGTAGCTTCTTTAGGAAAACCAGAGGGAAAACGTCCAGTTGGTGAACCAAGAATGAGGTGGGAGAATAATATCGAGGATTTGTTGGAAGCACATTATACAGGGAATGACTAGAAAAAATTACCTCAGGATAGGGATGTATGGAGGGCTTATGTCCGCGCGGCTACGGCCCTACGGGTTCGATAGAGCTTGTTAGAGGAATTCGCTTAGTTTACGCAGTTCCTGCGTAACAGACATTATGCTGAAATGAAACTGAATGTAAATGCTTGATCCTCTTAAGAAAGTTAGGCTACAGTTAATTTAATGAAAGTAGAAATTGTTGGAAGCCTAAAGTCAAAGCTTGAAGCAGTTGGCAGGATTGTCGTCGAGGGAGCCCGACGCTTCATGTAGGTGTACGGGGATTACCATTACGCACTTAGCAAGATATCGAACCCCTCACTAAGGTGACGCTAGTTATGGACTCCCCTCACGTTTCGGCGCTCTCAAACATTGACTTCCTCGCCAGGATTATCATCAGGGGGATATGTCACTTCTAATTCCCCGCGCAAGATTAAAATACTTGCTACGAATTTTCAAAACCAAAATGTTTTTTGGCTTCCTTTATCTCGCTTAAGAAGTTGAATTCCTCTTGGAATTCTTATATTACAATATCTGTAACCTAAGAAAGTTTTGCTGACCTTTTGCAAGTTTGGTCAATGACGTTCGCTGAAACCAGCAATTCAAACTTTTCATGCTTTTACTTGCATGAGTATGAGGGTCATAAAAAGTCCACTTTGTTAATCGATGTGAATTCTACTTTATACTCTTTATGAATACAAATAGAGCAAACTACTAAAATACAAATAGATCTATAATTTTATGCAGTATGGCACTATCGTACCCGAAGGTTCATCTGCGCGCAGACATAAGCTCTCCAAACATTCTATCTTGAGATTATTTTCCAATAATTACCCTCCATACAAGAAAAAAGAGACTTTTAAAATTTTGTAAAACAATGGGGTTGCATCACTACTATTAAGGATAGTTTTCTATCGAGGTATAACAACTTCTGAAAGAGGTTTTGAAGAGTTTGACTGAATATCTTGTAAGCCAATGTTTTCCTTAACAGAGATTTAGGCGCTCTCCCCTTAAGGGGAATAATTTGAACCAAACTAATTTAGTTACACTTATTTTTGTATAGGTGTCATTTGAGTAGTCCGTGGTCAGCGTTCCGCCTCATACTGACACCTAGGAAACCAAGGTAGTACTAGGATGGGAAAATTCAATAAATGTTGCTTAGAGGCCTTTTCATTCAGGCTTAAGGATCTTTTACGAGCCTGAAAATCTTCAGACTCGGGACCCACGGTTTAAGTCCCTCCCGGAGGACTTACTCCTTGGATTTTTCCATCCTAAAAAAATTCATCGACCCCGGCCGGGTTTGAACTCGCGACCTTCGGGACCAGAGGCAAGGACCATAACCACTAGTCCACCGCGGCTGATATGACTGAATATACTATATTAAAGTTTTAATAATTGTAAAACAGTACCTGATATCTCAGTCGTCCTCAATAATCTGCAGTGTTGTTTTATAGGAGGCCTTTCGATAACTTAAGTATCATCTTCTGCTTTCATTTTGGTACTGACTGTTGTTGGTAATTATTTGTATAGAAGATTCATATTTCTGGGTACGTTCTCATTCAACTGGTGTTTATTTGTGGTTTCCTTGATGATTTCTATCTCTTCGAGGACGTTGATTTTCGATGTATCGTTTTCTCTATATAGGTCGATAATACATTTTCTATTGTGTTGAATTGATGTCCTGCTTCTACTATATGTTTTGAAAAACTGGATTTACCTTCACTCTTCGCTCTGCCATATGGTGTTTTATGGGTACCACTGGAATGCTCTTGAGAAACCCTTTCCTATCTTATACAATCTCTATATTTTGATTTGGCTTTTTGACGAGTATATAGTAATAATGTTTTAATCCCTATTAGGTTCGTCTTCCGGGCATATAGGCCGTGGTCCAGTCGTTCTTCTACTCGACGTTTCGTCTACTGCTGCGGTAGACATCTTCAGGAGATACTGCGTGCTCTCTGTGAACTCCTCAACAGTCGGCTGCAGACTGGCTGGTCGTTGGAAACTCCCTCCCTATTTATAGGCACGCCCCTGGTGGAGAGGCGGTTTTCTGCGCGGTCCGTGTTGCGTGCTGTTTTGTCCAGGCTGTCGCTAGCAGAAGTCATAGGCTTCGTTGTCGTATTGTGCAGTGCCGGGATCCAGATTTTGTTTTATCTTCATGGTTTCTTCTTTTTTTGTCAAAGGAATTTTTGTGTTTATATATTTCAATGGCTTCTCTGTACAGTCTGGTGTAATAATGTGATGTTTGGGACAATACCTGTGTTTCTTCAAATCTTATTATATGTTCTTGGTTGTTCATCCAGTGTTCCGCTACGGCTGATTTTTCTTTTTGTTTTAGTCTGCAATGCCTCTTGTGTTCTTGCAATCTTGTGGTAACCATTCTTTTTGTTGTGCCGATATAAACCTGTCCACAACTCCAAGGGATGCGATATATACCGGCAGTACTTAACGGATCTCTTGTATCTTTGGCTGGGCGCAGTATATTGCTGATTTTTTGTGTTGGCTTGTAGGTTGTAGATATGTTATATTTATTTAATATTCGACCAATTCTCTCCGTTATTGTCTTGATATATGGTGGGTACACCTTACCCTTTGCCTCCTCCTTGTTCCCGTTTTCGGATTTGTATTTATTGGGATTTATGGCTCGGCGAAAATCTGTTTTGCTGTATCCATTGGATTGAAACGCTGCTTGGAGACGATTAATTTCTTCTTGTAGATACTGTGGTTCCGAAATCCTTTTGGCTCGTTCCACCAGGGTTTTAATTATTCCGCGTTTTTGTCTGGGATGATGGTTGGACCGCTTATGTAGGTATCTGTCTGTGTGAGTCTTTTTCCTGTATACCTTGTGTCCAAGTGTCATGTCTTGGTTTCGAATTACTAAAACATCCAAAAACGGTAGACTGTTGTTCTCTTCTCTTTCCAGGGCGAATTGGATGCTGGGACAAATACCATTTAAATGTTGCCTGAAGTTATCAAGTTCTTCTTCACCATGCTCCCAAATGACGAATGTGTCGTCCACATAACCGCCTCTCCACCAGGGGCGTGCCTATAAATAGGGAGGGAGTTTCCAACGACCAGCCAGTCTGCAGCCGACTGTTGAGGAGTTCACAGAGAGCACGCAGTATCTCCTGAAGATGTCTACCGCAGCAGTAGACGAAACGTCGAGTAGAAGAACGACTGGACCACGGCCTATATGCCCGGAAGACGAACCTAATAGGGATCAAGACGCCGGCCGTGAAAGCCTACAGTTATAAATAATGTTTTATTTATTCTGGCAGAGTTAAGGTCATAAGGCTTCTCTTCCATTCAACCAGTACAAATACAAATAAATATTTGACAAATATATTATATATACACTATACTAATTACGAACAGTTAAAGATCTATTAAATGTAGCAATGTAAATTTCATGTATAAACAACATTTTATACGATAATAACAATAGTAATACTTACGATAATAATAATAATGATACAATAATAATAATAATAATAATAATAATAATAATAAAATAATATAAACATGATAAATTATACGAGAAACGCCAATTAATATATATACATTACACTTGGTAATGATGAAGTCGAGGTTAGAACAAATATAAATTTAGATTTCTTTTAAAAGATGCCAATGTCCAGCAGCCCCTTATTTCTTGTGGTAGGGAATTCCAGTTGCGAGAAGTGAAGATAGTATATGACATGGAGTGATGTGATGTCCTATGTTGCGGTATATTATGCAAGAGACTATGTTGTGATCTTGTTTTCAAGTTATGGTTTGAGGATAGATACTGGAAACGAGATGGTAAATAATTGGGAATCGAGGTATGTAGGATCTTAAATAAGAGAATTAGACAGTGCGATTTTCTTCTCTCTTTCAGATGTAAGCCGACATTACATAATTTATTTTTTCACTTTAATACCATATACATTCACTATAATTATTTTACACTAATGTTTTATTTAAGGAATCGATAGATCTTGACGAGAGCTGACGACTCAAACTCAGACGAACGTCATAACGTCTCCGAGTCAAAATTCACACTAAACGAAAATTATGCGACGCAGTGAAACAACCTCAAAATGGTGGCGCTGCTCCCTCCGTCGCGCGCGATGCGTCACAGTCTACACAAAACGTAACGCATTTTTTATCTTTTCTCTATCGCGTGGTGTAATTAAATTTTTGATGTAGATGATAGATATGTAGCTGCGACACCAAACTCTATCCCCCGATTTTGTTATCATCAGTTTTCTGAATTGTCTCCCACTGTGGGCGCAAATTTAAAGATGTAATCACGTCAAAAGGAGGATTAAGAAATTTGTAAGAACCCGAAGGTAACAGGAAAAGAAGAAGGCTAACAAGGCCTTAAGGCCTTAACTCTGCCAGGTAAAATAAATAAAGAAGCTGGAAGAATGAGGTGGATGAAGACTAGAGAATTGGGATTGAGAGATTGATGGAAGAAGCACTGGATCGTTTTAATTGTAGGAAGCTCCATGAGGAGGTCAGGACTCAGAGATGAGTAAATAAGCCAAACATGAATGAAAGAATGAATGAAATATTTCCAATAAAATGTAGAAAAACAATAAAAACTAAATTAAAAACAAATGGAACAATAGTAATGCAATCTCATAAAGGAAACCCTCACGTAGTCATAGCTTTGAATTGAATTATGCGCAACTATGCTTTATTAGATGAAATATTCTACCACCCGTGTCGTGGGCCTTTGTCTCATTTGATTTCATATTGCGCATATACAGTTCTGTGTTCTCCCACTATATTACTAAGACGGATCCCCACTGTTTCACATAACGTGAACCTCTACTTCAAGTATTTCTTTATATTACATAATAAGGTGACCTGAAAATAAAATACATTGAATTCTGTGAGCTGAGATATTCTACTATATTCGTTCCAGTTGAATATATTCATACTTACTTACTCACTGGCACTATCGAACCCGTAGGTTCATGGCCGCACGGACATAAGCTCTCCATACATCCCTATCCTGAGCTAATGCTTTCCAATCATTCCCTGTATAATCTACTTCCCTCAAATCATAGTTAATGTTGTTCTCCCACCTCATTCTTGGTCTACCAACTGGGCGTTTTCCTTCTGGCTTTCCTACAAGAAGTTTCCATGCACGTCTTTCATTCCCCATACGCGCAACATGTCCTGCCCATCGCAGTCTACGAGACTTAACTGTTCTTATTATATCTGGCTTCCTATAAAGACCATGTAGTTCATTGTTATGTAGTCTTCTCCATTCACCTGTCTGTTCATCTCTCTTTGGTCCAAAAATTTTCCTAAGAACTTTATTCTCAAATACTCGTAATCTCCTTTCCTCCCTAAAGTAAGAGTCCATGTTTCGCACCCATATAATATAACTGGTAGAATAATAGTTTTATATATTTTTCAGCTTAACGTTTTTTGAAAGGAGTTGGGACATCAAAAGTCTCTGCAATGCATAATAGCATGCATTTCCAGAATTGAGCCTATGTTTAATTTCTTTGTGCATCTCATTCCTATTTGTGATTATTGTTCCTAGGTATTTGAATTCAGCCAATTCCTCAAAATTTCCCTCATTTGTCATTAGCTGTCCATTTCCATTATATAATGTATTTCTACGTGTGACCATATATTTAGTTTTACTGATATTTACTTCCAGTCCTAATTTCTTAGTGTTACTCAATAGTGTGTGCGTGTTGGCCTTTAGTATCTCCTCGCTATCGGCCAGTAGTACCACATCATCAGCATAAACTAACAGCTTATTAATACATGACTAGTTACGCAATTAGTAAACATAAGTTAACTAAAAAATATGCAACTTTTAATTAGAGTCATAAGTCAGATGAGTCCACCGCTGTGGTCTCGAGGTAGCGTACTGCCTTGTCACGCAGCGGGCCCGGGTTCGATCCCCGCTCGGGAGAGTTTTTCTGGGTGAGGTTTTTATCGGGGTTTTTCCTCACCTGTAAGACAAATGTCAGGAAAACGTTTAAGGCCCAAACGGTCCCCGAAATCATATGGCCATCGCAAACATCATCATTCATATTCATCTTATCATCATCATCCTTCATCGTTGTGGAAAGCAACGGGAAGCTACCACACCTAAAATTCCCTAGTAAAGCTGCAAAGCATAGCATGAAAATGCTATGATTGCAGTGAAAGACCTGCCTTCGGGCAGAATTACTATGGATAGAAGTCAGATAATTGAAATACAAATAATATAACAAAAGTTTATCTTCTTGACCATTGAAAGAAAAGACATGAATGAAATAATATAGATCGGTCATCCAAAGAAAACATCAATAACAATTATAATAATAAACATACGTACATACACACACTCAATACAGTCCAGCCAAGGGCTAGGGTTCACAGTCCTGGTTGCCCTACCCTGGCTTATGGGACAGATTAAACCAAACAGCTCCTTCGAGCTACCGTCGATCTGACCACGACGATTCCAAAGTAGGTGATGACGCTGACATTAGCTTGCACAGCTTATTTGAGGCCTTCGATAACGAGGGGAAGATGCGGAGTCACACACAGCGCATAAAGAAGGAAGGGGGAGGTACGTAGGAGAGAGGACAACGAAGGTAGGAATTTGGTACTGTTCTACAACATCACTGCAGAGGGAAGACACGATGACGTAGTTGTTGCGTAGTATTGCGTACCGAAAATGTGATTTCGGTACAATTGTTTACTCTTTTTTCATGCTACAGAGGAACTTCGGGTAACGTGGGTCCATCTTTTGAATTTTTGTTTGGATAAGGTCTAGAATTGGGTGCACAAGAATTCTTCTAAGTTTCACAGAATCGCAGTGCGCATGTGCGAGTTTCGGGAGATGTTGTAATGGTTAATGTTAGCTTTTGTTAGATGGCTCTGAAGTCGGTGTTACCAACTTTGGGAATAAATTCCCAAATGCTAAAAAAATGGACGTAAACCAATTTCCCATTTCCTAACCTAACAAAAGAATTTACATGCACGAAGCTTCCATGCAAGTCTTTCATTCCCAATTCGTGCCACATGTCCTGCCCATCGTAATCTACGAGACTTAAGTGTTCTTATTATATCTGGCTTCCTATAAAGACCATGTAGTTCACTTTTAAGTAGTTTTCTCCATTCACCTGTCTGTTCATCTCTCTTTGGTCCAAACATTTTCCTATGATCTTTATTCTCAAATACTCGTAATCTCTTCTTCCTCCCTTAAAGTAAGAGTCCATGTTTCGCATCCATATAATATAACTGTTAGAATAATAGTAAGCCTAAGTCAGTATAAAACTATTTATTTTATATTTATTTGATGAGAAACAGTACCAAAATAAAATTACCCAAATACCAAACTGTTAAAATAAACTTTTTTTATATATCTCTTGTTATAAACAAATAGTATGCTTCTACAATACACATCATCAATAAATTAAATGATAAAGATTTTTGTTCAAAATTCAGTCAAAGCGCAATTAAAACCCACAGCCTTGAATTCAATGTGAAACCTATTATTTAGAGTTTTTTTATCATGTCATTTCATTTTGTATTGTAGCTTTTCAAATTGGTTTTAATGAGGGCAATATTATATCGAAGCTACAAGTTGGAACAATAATCCTGTTGGAACAATGTCCTTTCTAACTTCTGTTTTATGGATATTATCAAATCATTATTTCGAATTTCTATTTCACTAGCATTAACGAACACATAAGTTCAAGGACGGGCGGACGTGAGCATCACATTCGAGCAAAGACTGCAACGATTTCATAATGCTTATGCACGTTTTATATATATATATATATATATATATATATATATATATATATATATATATTAGCTAATACCCGGCGTGCGCTGCTACTCATAAATAAATGTTAATACGTTTTTACCAACAGCCGTGCACTGTTCGGGAATCTACTTATCCCGATATTCTTGACATCAATGAAACACAAAAATGGTTATTGTGAGTTATCCATAGAAGATAAACGTATGCTGTCGCGGTCTTTTTGTAGAGTTTTTTCAGATGTTCAATTCTGTGTACATTAATGTGGTGTATTTGTTATGGTTTAGGCAGCGTAAGCCATTTAAGCGTCAAAATAGGGACATTATTTCACGTGTTTCACTACAAAGAGTGATTTTTAGGGATCAAGAGGTTGTTTATTTCAACTCCGTTATAGCCTATGTTCATCCCGGGATTCTCCTGAACATTTTTCAAAAAGCCCCATCTCAATCGGATGAACAGTATGGCAGAGCAAGCTTGTCCGGGAATTTACTTCTCTCGATCTTCTTGGCATCGATGAAAAACATAAATGGTTATTGTGAGTTATCTGTAAGAGATAAACATATGCTGTCGCGGACGTTTTTGAAGAGTCTTTTGAGATGTTCAATTCTGTGTACATTAATTTGGTATATTTGTTATGGTTTAGGCAGCGTAAGCCATTTAAGCGTCAAAATAGGGACTTTATTTCACGTTTTTCACTACAAAGGGTGATTTTTAGAGGTGAAGGGGTTGAGTATTACAACTCTCTTATATCCTATGTTCATCCTGGGAATCTTTGAACATTTTGCAAAAAGCCCCATCAAATTCGGATCAACGGCATGGCCGCGCATAGAATATGAACAAACAAACAAACATTGATTTATATATATATATATATATATATGAGGCAGTTAGAAGCATAGTGGTGTAGATGTGGCAAGTTTGAGTATTGAGTAAAATAGGTTTAAGATAGATAAATTAATATATTTGGCTTGAAAAAGTTTTTTTTGCCTTTATATTAAAATTATTTACTGTTTTACAGGGATTAAAATATTTTTATGGACTTTTAAGCGTTCAGCCAGAAGAAAAACAGAAACTGCAGAAATGAAGTTCTTACGTTCAGTAGCAGGTGTGACAATTTTGGACAGAAACAGAAATGGAGATATTATAAAAGGTTAAATATTTTAAATTTAACAAATAGAATCGACAATATGAGAAGCAACTTGTATGAACATGTTAAAAGAATGCCTACATATAGAATCCCCCAGCTGTTATTAAAGCACGAACCAATAGGATATAGAAGTGTTGGATGCCCATTTACTAGATAAATCCCACTTGATGTGAAAACAGGTCAAGAGGCCTAATTTCATGAAGTAGAAAAAAAAAAGGAAGAAGAAAATATTTTAATACAGTAGGCTCTATACCTCATTATTTATTAACATCTTTAAATAGTAGGGCCTAATACAGTTATGTAATATGACTGAATAAGTTAAAAGAGGAATTGGGTGGGATTGTATAAGAAAATCATTGATAAATTAATTAAAAAACTATTGATAAAAATACAAATATTTGCATTAAATTTAATTATAATGTCATCTCTGAATGTATTAACATAAATAAAGGTGTTCGCCAAGGCTGTGGCCTCTCCCTATATTACTTACTTACTTACTCACTGGCACTATCGAACCCGTAGGTTCATGGCCGCGCGGACATAAGCTCTCCATGCATCCCTATCCTGAGGTAGTCCTTTCCAATCATTCCCTGTATAATCTACTTCCCTCAAATCATAGTTAATGTTATTCTCCCACCTCATTCTTGGTCTACCAACTGGGCGTTTTCCCTCTGGCTTTCCTACAAGAAGCTTCCATGCAAATCTTTCATTCCCCATACGTGCAACATGTCCTGCCCATCGCAGTCTACGAGACTTGACTGTTCTTATTATATCTGGCTACCTATAAAGACCATGTAGTTAATTGTTATTTAGTCTTCTCCATTCACCTGTCTGTTCATCTCTCTTTGGTCCAAAAATGTTCCTAAGTACTTTATTCTCAAATACCTGTAATCTCCTTTCCTCCCTTAAAGTAAGAGTCCATGTTTCGCACCCATATAATATAACTGGTAGAATAATAGTTTTATATATTTTCAGCTTAACGTTTTTTGAAAGGAGTTGGGACATCAAAAGTCTCTGCAATGCATAATAGCGTGAATTTCCAGAATTGAGCCTATGTTTAATTTCTTTGTGCATCTCATTCCTATTTGTGATTATTGTTCCTATGTATTTGAATTCAGCCGCTTCCTCAAAATTTCCCTCAATTGTCATTAGCTGTCCATTTCCATTATATAATGAATTTCTACGTGTGACCATATATTTAGTTTTATTGATATTTACTTCCAGTCCTAATTTCTTAGTGTTACTCAATAGTGTGTGCATGGTTGTCCTTTAGTATCTCCTCGCTATCGGCCAATAGTACTACATCATCAGCATAAACTAATGCTTATTAATACCATTGAGTTGTAAGCCTTCCTCATTCTCTAAAGTTTTAATGGCATGCTCTAGTACAAAATTAAATAGTAGAGGAGATAGTGCATCTCCTTGCTTCAACCCATTCTGGATTTCAAAAGTGTCTGAAAACTGTTTGCCTACACGCACCCTACTCTTTGTGCCATTTAGACACATTCGTATAAGTCTAACTAACTTTTTAGGAATTCCGACCTCTCCCTATATTATTTAAGATAATCATATATATATATATATATATATATATATATATTAATAAAAGTATACAGTAATTTCAAGGACAAATATCGAGTGGCTTGAACCTAACAATGCGAAAAAAAATTTAATTCTCTTCTCTATGCGGATGACCAACTACTGCTAGCACAATCAGAAGATGAATTCATGACACATAGGCCTCATTAAATAATATTGCAAAACGATATAATATGAAAATTTAATTTCGAAAGACAAAATCGATGATCGTACGTAAGAAAACCATATTAAGAGTTGAGATTGTATTAGAGAACATTATGATTGTATTAGAGAACATTATGATTGTATTAGAGAACATTATGATTGTATTAGAGAACATTATGATTGAACATGTAACTAATTTTAAATACTAAAGCAATTTCATAAGACCGCATAACGTCTTTATAGGAAGCCAGATATAATGAGAACAGTTAAGTCTCGTAGACTGCGATGGGCAGGACATGTGGCACGAATAGGGTTTAGAAACACGTGCATGGAAGCTTCTTGTAGAAAAACCAGAGGGAAAACGCCCAGTTGTGTAGACCAAGAATGAGGTAGGAGAATAACATTAACTATGATTTGAGGGAAGTAGATTATACAGAGGATGATTCGAAAACATTAGCTCAGGATAGGGATATATGGAGAAATTATGTCCGCGCTGCCATGAACCTATGGGTTCGATAGTGCCAGTGAGTTACAGTTAGTTAACTGTTCTTTGTCAAAAAATTACTTGCACCCCTTTGCTTCTAACCGTCTCATATACAACCTCCGTAAAATCGATCACACTACACCACGTTGTCTTTGCTCCGATTGATTGACATGCGAAATATAGCCTATATTGCCCCTGCTTCTAGGTTTTAATATTCTTGGTATAACAATAATATTAATAATAAAATAATAATATTTATTATTATTATTATTATTATTATTATTATTATTATTATTGTTTTATATATTTGCACCTTCATTAGCAAGCCAATTACATTGAGCAATAAAAAATAACCTTTTTTTTTGTCTCAGAAAGAAAAATATGTGATTCGGATAGTATTTGTTCTCCTGAATTCAAATATGATATCGGTTTTTTTCCATCACGCAAGGTTACCGGGAGTCAGGCATTTATAATTTCAAATACTTTAATATTTTCTACATTCGTAACTACACAATATTCGAACATTCGGACTCACCTAGGAAGTAAGAAATGACGATTTTGTGCTATATTTCACCTGTGGAGCATCCCTCTTGATCGGCCAACAATAATCGGCCAGCATATTAGGATTCCATTTGCCTTGATATCTCTTTTTCATTGCTGAAATCTCCTGATGAAAGTGTTCCCCGTGCTCATCGCACCAGTGGACGAAAAAACTTTTATTAAAAAATAATATTATTTAATTGAAATAAAAAAAACTGTGGCTGATGGAGAAATTCCGAATAAATATTTGAAAACACGATAAAAAAACTGCATTAAGTACAACTATTGGTACTCATGAGTCAAAAATCATGTTGACCAGTGTTATATAACGTGATTTCTATAAAAAAGGAGATAAAACTGATTGCAACAGCTACAGGATTTTCAACTTCGTACAAAATTCTAACAAATATATTAATATCCAGTCTTACTGTCTATATTCACGACGAAATAGGTAATCCACAATGTGAATATAGAAGAAATAGATCTATCATAGATCATATTTTTATCGTAAGACAGATTTTTAGAAAATAGATGGGAATGTAATAGAACTGTGCATCAACATTATATATAGATTAAATAAATAAATATCAAATATATAAAGACACATATGAACAGATTCGTGGATAAATAGACTGAAAAAGAGGGAGATAGAGAGAAACAAAGAGGGAAAGAGAACATATACCGGTAAACATAACAAAAAATAAACGAAATAAACTAACAAACACAATACACAAATTCCAAATCTTCGTTATATCCTAAAATAATAATAATAATAATAATAATAATAATAATAATAATAATAATAATAATAATAATAATAATAATACTGCAAATAATAATAATCTATTTATAGTGTTCTGCCCGAGGGCAGGTCTTTCACTGCAATCATTGCATTTTCATCCTATGCTTTACAGCTTTACTAGAGAATTATAGGTGTGGTAGCTTCCCGTTTGCTTTCCACACCGGTGAAGTGATAAAGATGATGGGGATGATGATGGCCGATAATTTTCGGGGACCGTTGGATCCTAGTCTTCCTATCATTTGTCTTACAGATGAAGAAAACCCCCGGAAAAAACCTCACCGAGGAAATCTCTTCCTACCGGGAATCGAACCCGAGACCGCTGAATGACAAGACAGCACGCTACCTCGAGACCACAGCAGTGGACTGGTTATGTATGGATTTTTTAAAAATATAATTTGAATCAAAAGTAATTTGTATTCCACTAAGATAAAATGGTTTAAGTTAGATTACGTTAATCCGTAATTACAAATAGACTAGCAAATTACTAATAAATTTATAAGAGAGCAAATGAGTTCAATTGTACACGCTTTATATTAGCTTGACCTCTATCTATCTATCTATCTATCTATCTATCTATCTATCTATCTATCTATCTATCTATCTATCTATCTATCTATCTATCTATCTATCTATCTATCTATCTATCTATCTATCTATCTATCTATACATCTATCTATACATCTATCTATACATCTATCTATACATCTATCTATCATCTATCTATACATCTATATATCTATCTATCTATCTATCTATCTATCTATCTATCTATCTCATCTATACATCTATCTATACATCTATCTATACATCTATCTATACATCTATCTATACATCTATCTATACATCTATCTATACATCTATCTATCTATCTATCTATCTATCTATCTATCTATCTATCTTCTATCTTATCTATCTATCTATCTATATATTATATATATATATATATATATATTCTATGTAACTGAATCTTTTAACGCGATTTTCACCCAGTCAAAATCATTGGATCTACTTGAAACTTAGTATACTTGTAAACGACCCGTGACAACACAATAATTTCATATTTTGTTTTTAAAATCATGGCCAGAATCAACAGGAAATAAAAAAAAGTGTCTTTTGTAACTATGTAACGGAATTTTTGAACACGATTTTCACCCACTTAGAAACATTGGATCGACTTGAAACTTTGTATACTTGTAAACGACCCGTGACAATATAATATTTTCATATTTGTTTCTAAAATTCTGGCCAGATCCGTCAGAAAAAAAAATAGTTTAAAAAACTAAAACAACACACTTTATTAGAAAACCGAACTAAAAAAATTAAAAATAATTTTAATTTGCAACACGCTTGGGATAAATAATTTTACCATCAAAAGCATGGGATGCTCTTTATCAATTAATATATTTGATAATAAACAGATATTGGTAAAAGTAAAGTATCTAAGAAGAAAATGTAAAAATCATAAAAAGCACCCCACGCTTTTGATGGTAAAATTATTTATCCCAAGCGTGTTGGAAATTAAAATTATTGTTATTTTTTTTAGTTCGGTTTTCTAATAAAGCGTGTTGTTTTAGTTTTTTAAACTTTTTTTTTTAACCTGAGACGTCACAAAAAACTTGGCTTATTTCCAAAAGAAGTCGGTTAAAGTTGTGTATTAGTCCAGTTCCTGAGGTCACGTGAGAGCAGTAGAGGTTTGCTTGAAGAGATTGGATTTGTAGCGTCAGTCGTGCAGCAAAGGTTTACATGGTGTCGTCCTCCTCATGCGAGAAGAGAGGCGCTCTTGAGAGAGGCCGGCACGAACTGTAACATCCGGGGCACAGTAATCGAAATGCCAGCACCAAAACTACTGAACGTGCCTACACCATTTCCAATAGTACAAAGCTTTTCCCTTCCTTTGCTGGGTCACCGACTTGCAAGAACAAGTAGAGGAAGGGAAATGGACGCAAAAATGTGTTGAAGCTACTCGTGTTAAGAACCGGCGTTACGTACGCACACTCCTTTTGAAGAGGAAATGTAGCTGGATATTTCGGACACGTACTGCCATCTACAGACGCTAATCTAAAGGATTGTTTCGCATTACAGAGCCATGCGAGAAATACAAAGTGAAGCGAAGACCTATCCGGACACTCCAACATATGTCCGACGTTTACAGTATTTTTCGCTCCATATACTTAAATTCAACAGTTGAAAGTTGTTCGCAAAGAATTAACTTTAAATTGAACACTGACAATACAGAGTGATTCTAAATGATTCCCCTGGTTTGGCGATTACACTTGTCAACATGATTTTTCTCTCATGAGTACCAATAGTTGTATTAATGCAGTTTTTTACGTGTTTTCAAATATGTATTCCGAATTTATCCATCACCCACAGTTTTTTTTATTTCAATTTAAATTAATGGATTTAAATAATTATTTTTTAATAAACGTTTTTTCGTTAATTTTTCCATTCTAAAATAAAATCAAATGAGCTAACTCAAATGGGTTTCAGCTATGGAAAAGATATATCAAGGCAAATGGAATACTAATATGCTGGCCGATTATTGTTGGACCATCAAGAGAAATGCTCCACAGGCGAAATATAGCAGAAAATCGTCATTTCTTACTTTCTAGGTGAGCCCGAACGTTCGAATATTGTGTAGTTACGAATGTAGAAGATATTAAACTGTTTGAAATTAAAAAAAAAAAAAATACCTCGGAAACCTTGCGTGTTGGGGGGGGGGGAAACCGATATCATATTTGAATTCAGGAGAAAAAAAAAATGCTATCAGAATCACATATTTTTCTTTCTGAGACAAAAAAAAAAGTTTATTTTTTGTTGCTCAGTGTTATTTTAAGAGAGTGTAGTGGACACAGACAAACTTTATTTCCATACGTATATGGGAAACTCAACTTTTTATATACCTTACATGTGTTCTTTTATTGAGTAACACTAAGAAATTGGGACTGACAGTAAACATCTAACTGACTCACTGGCACTATCAAACCCGTAGGTTCATTGCCCCGGGCGGACATAAGCTCTCCATACAACCCTATCCTGAGCTAATGTTTTCGAATCATTCCCTGTATAATCTACTTCCCTCAAATCATAGCTAATGTTATTCTCCCACCTCATTCTTGGTCTACCAACTGGGCGTTTTCCCTCTGGTTTGTTTACAAGAAGCTTCCATGCACGGCTTTCATTCCCTTTCGTGGGCAGTAAACATCAGTAAAAATAAATGTATGTTTACACATAGAATTACATCATATAATGGAAATTGACAGTTCATGGCAAATGAGGGAAATTTTGAGGAAGTGGATGAATTCAAATACCTAGGGACATTAATTACAATAAGTATAAATTTATACCAAAGAGAGATGAACAGACAGGTGAATGGAGAAGACTACATAACATTGAACTACATGGTCTTTATAGGAAGCCAGATATAATAAGAACAGTTAAGTCTCGTAGACTGCGATGGGCAGGACATGTTGCACGTACGGGGAATGAAAGACTTGCATGGAGGCTTCTTGTAGGAAAGCCAGAGGGAAAACGCCCAGTTGGCAGACCAAGAATGAGGTGGGAGAATAACATTAACTATGATTTGAGGGAAGTAGATTATACAGGGAATGATTGGAAAGTATTAGCTCAGGATAGGGATGTATGGAGAGCGTATGTCCGCGCGGCCATGAACCTACGGGTTCGATAGTGCCAGTGAGTAAGTAAGTAATACATTTATAAATTATCCAAATAGTTTATAATTCTTGGAACAATACAAGATTAAAAAAAATACAATTTTATTTTTCTTAAAACTTAATTAACCAAAGTTTAAAAAGAAAAGTGAAATATTATTATTATTATTATTATTATTATTATTATTATTATTATTATTATTATTTTAGTCATCGCTGTGGTCTTGTCACGCAGCGGGCCCGAGTTGTTTCCAGGGTGAGGTTTTTATCGGGGTTTTTCCTCACCTGTAAGACAAATGTCAGGAAACTTTAAGGTCCAAACGGTCACCGAACATCATATGGTCATCGCAATCATCATCATTCATATTCACCTTAGATTAAGCTTAGAATTAAGGAGTCTCCTGGCGCACCACTATCATTATCATCATCCATCATATCATTGGGGCAACGTAATACCGGCTTCCAGGCGCCCCAACCTTAGAAGTGGGTTACAGTTACACCAATTCCAGGAGAGAAGACCAGAAATGTTCAAAAAGGACAAACATGGGTCATTATTATTATTATTATTATTATTATTATTATTATTATTTTAAGAATAATGAAATATAGTCGGCTATGTGGCGCAACCAGTTGGATCCTCGCCTCTCACCACAGTGGGTCTCGATATCGAGTCTCGGTCACAACATGTGTGTTTCTTGGTGTATAAATCGGAGCATTGGAAGATTTTTCTCGGGATTCTGCCGTTTTACCCTGCCACAACTTTCATTCCATCATATTCCATACTGTCCACCGCTATGGTCTCGAGGTAACGTGCTGCCTTGTCACGCAGCGGGCCCGGGTTCGATCCCCGGTCGGGGCATTTTTTCCTGGGTGAGGTTTTTATCGGGGTATTTCCTCACTTGTAAGATAAATGTCAGGAAAACTTTAAGGCCCAAACAGTCCCCGAATTCACTATTGATGCTCATTATCAGCCTCATCCTTATCATTATCGTCATCATCATCATTCCTGAGCATGATCGGCCAGGAAGCAGCAGCCGGATCATTATCGTCATCATCATCATCATCATCCTTATCATTATCGTCATCATCATCATCATCATCCTTATCATTATCGTCATCATCATCCTTATCATTATCGTCATCATCATCCTTCACCGGTGTGGAAAGCAACGGCAAGCTACCACACCTACAATTCCCTAGTAAAGCTGCAAGCATAGCATGAAAATGCTATGATTGCAGTGAAGGACCTGCCTTCGGGCAGAATTACTATGGATGGATATTCGATACTCATCTCGTCCATTTCGTTTCATTTCGTTCATGTCGAAGTACAATGCGTACACAAATTAAATTTTAATGCATTTAATATTACTTATTTAAAAATGATGTATTAATACACATTTTACCTAATGCACTGAGCAACAAAAAATAAACTTTTTTGTCTCAGAAAGAAAAATATGTGATTCTGATAGTATATTTTCTCCTGAACGCTAATATGACATCGGTTTTTCTCCATCATGCAAGTTTTCCGAGAGACAGGCATTTATTATAATTTCAAACACTTTAATCTTTTCTACATACTTATTTAAAAATGATGTATTAATACACATTTTACCTGATGCACTGAGCAACAAAAAATAAACTTTTTTGTCTCAGAAAGAAAAATATGTGATTCTGATAGTATATTTTCTCCTGAACGCAAATATGACATCGGTTTTTCTCCATCATGCAAGTTTTCCGAGAGACAGGCATTTATTATAATTTCAAACACTTTAATCTTTTCTACATACTTATTTAAAAATGATGTATTAATACACATTTTACCTAATGCACTGAGCAACAAAAAATAAACTTTTTTTGTCTCAGAAAGAAAAATATGTGATTCTGATAGTATATTTTCTCCTGAACGCTAATATGACATCGGTTTTTCTCCATCATGCAAGTTTTCCGAGAGACAGGCATTTATTATAATTTCAAACACTTTAATCTTTTCTACATACTTATTTAAAAATGATGTATTAATACACATTTTACCTAATGCACTGAGCAACAAAAAATAAACTTTTTTTGTCTCAGAAAGAAAAATATGTGATTCTGATAGTATATTTTCTCCTGAACGCAAATATGACATCGGTTTTTCTCCATCATGCAAGTTTTCCGAGAGACATGGCATTTATTATAATTTCAACACTTTAATCTTTTCTACATACTTATTTAAAAATGATGTTATTAATACACATTTTACCTGATGCACTGAGCAACAAAAAATAAACTTTTTTGGTCTCAGAAAGAAAAATATGTGATTCTGATAGTATATTTTCTCCTGAACGCAAATATGACATCGGTTTTTTTCCATCATGCAAGTTTTTCACGAGAGACAGGCATTTATTATAATTTCAAACACTTTAATCTTTTCTACATACTTATTTAAAAATGATGTATTTAATACACATTTTACCTGATGCACTGAGCAACAAAAAATAAAAACTTTTTTGGTCTCAGAAAGAAAAATATGTGATTCTGATAGTATATTTTCTCCTGAACGCTAATATGACATCGGTTTTTCTCCATCATGCAAGTTTTCCGAGAGACAGGCATTTATTATAATTTCAAACAACTTTAATCTTTCTACATACTTATTTAAAAATGATGTATTAATACACATTTTACCTAATACACTGAGCAACAAAAAATAAACGTTTTTGTCTCAGAAAGAAAAATATGTGATTCTGATAGTATACTTTCTCATGAACGCAAATATGACATCGGTTTTTCTCCATCATGCAAGTTTTCCGAGAGACAGGCATTTATTATAATTTCAAACACTTTAATCTTTTCTACATACTTATTTAAAAATGATGCATTAATACACATTTTACCTAATGCACTGAGCAACAAAAAACAAACTTTTTTTGTCTCAGAAAGAAAAATATGTGATTCTGATAGTATATTTTCTCCTGAACGCTAATATGACATCGGTTTTTCTCCATCACGCAAGTTTTTCCGAGAGACAGGCATTTATTTATAATTTCAAACACTTTAATCTTTTCTACATACTTATTTAAAAATGATTGTATTAATACACATTTTACCTAATGCACTGAGGCAACAAAAAATAAACTTTTTTTGTCTCAGAAAGAAAAATATGTGATTCTGATAGTATATTTTCTCCTGAACGCTAATATGACATCGGTTTTTCTCCATCATGCAAGTTTTCCGAGATACAGGCATTTATTATTTAATTTCAAACACTTTAATCTTTTCTACATACTTATTTAAAAATGATTGTATTAATACACATTTTACCTAATGGACTGAGCAACAAAAACATAAACTTTTTTTGTCTCAGAAAGAAAAATATGTGATTCTGATAGTATATTTTCTCCTGAACGTTTAATATGACATCGGTTTTTCTCCATCATGCAAGTTTTCCGAGATACAGGGTATTTATTATATAATTTCAACACCTTTTCATCTTTTCTACATACTTATTTAAAAATGATGTATTAATACACATTTTACCTAATGCACTGAGCAACAAAAAATAAACTTTTTTTGTCTCAGAAAGAAAAATATGTGATTCTGATAGTATATTTTCTCCTGAACGCTAATATGACATCGGTTTTTCTCCATCATGCAAGTTTTCCGAGATACAGGCATTTGTTATAATTTCAAACACTTTAATCTTTTCTACATACTTATTTAAAAATGATGTATTAATACACATTTTACCTAATGCACTGAGCAACAAAAAATAAACTTTTTTTGTCTCAGAAAGAAAAATATGTGATTATGATAGTATATTTTCTCCTGAACACAAATATGACATCGGTTTTTCTCCATCAGGCAAGTTTTCCGAGAGACAGGCATTTATTATAATTTCAAACACTTTAATATTTTCTACATTCGTAACTACACAATATTCGAACATTCGGACTCACCTAGAAAGTGAGAAATTACTATTTTCTGCTATATTTCGCCTGTGGAGCACCCCTCTTGATGGTCCAACAATAATCGGTCAGCATATAGAATTCCATTTGCCTTGATATCTCTTTTCCATAGCTGAAATCTCCTGATGAAAGTGTTCCCCGTGCTCATCGCTCACTGCGCTAAGATTTTCCGGGAAGAAGTGTGGGTTTATTAAAAAAATAATTATTTAAATCCATTAATTGAAATTGAAATAAAAAAACTGTGGGTGATGGAGAAATGCCAATAATACATATTTGAAAACACGATAGAAACTGCATTCTTACAACTATTGGTACTCATAAGACAAAAATAATGTTGGCCAGTGTTATCTGTCCAGACTCAAATATAATAAATGTAATATCTAATAATACAATAAAATTGAAACTAATAAACACAAAGAATAACGGCTTGATTCTACTATATAAATATGGAAAGGAAAGGAAAGGAAAAAGTAAAAACAAGGTAATAAACTGTAAAGTATATATATATATGTGTGTGTGTGTGTGTGTGTGTGTGTGTGCGTGCGTGTGTGTGTGTGTGTGTGTGTGCATATATGTGACAGTAAGCACGTATAATAATTTCCAGACTGAAATAAGATACCTCTGGGCAAAATTTGTCGGCTCCTTTCAAATCCAGATTGCATTTTGACGTTAATAACTAGAGTTTATAAGTGGGTTTTGGAATACTAATATTATTAAAAAGACACAAAATTAGATATAAAAAAGTAAGAGAATATAGGTTTTATTGTGTATGTTAGACGTGTTCCTGATTTCTGGAGAAAGCCATTGGCTTACCGAGAGCTTAGTTGTGTCCCAGTGCTGTCAGGCAGAAGCTTTTATATATGAGGTCAAGCGAGGTCACATATAAGGTCAATATGACATCTCGGTGTGACAGAGGCACTTTGTGAGATAAGCATGATACCTTGTGGCAATTCGCTAAGGTGTCCAACACTTGGCTCTACTCTGCAGCCAGTTAATTTTACCATACACTTACAAGTTAACAGGTATAAGAGGTACCGTTCAGCGGGACTCGCTTTAACTCATTCTCTTCAGACATTTATTTCCAGCAATGTATTTGTTGAAACAGGAAAAGAGTGAGAAAATTTTGATTTGGTCCATTTTTCATTGATTCATTTTGAGAATTTTCCTCATAATTGAGGGATTTGCTGCAACCAATCTTAGTAATTAACATGAATTTATATATATATATATTATATATATATATATATATATATATATATATATATATATATACACATACATATATAGTCCACCGCTGTGGTCTCGAGGTAGCATGCTGTCTTGTCACGCAGCGGGGCCCGGGTTCGATCCCCGGTCGGGGCAGTTTTTCTGGGTGAGATTTTTATCGGGGTTTTTCCTCACCTTTATACAAATGTCAGGAAAACTTTAAGGCCCAAACGGTCCCCGAAATCATATGGCCATCATCATCATCATCATCCTTCACCGGTGTGGATAACGACGGAAGCTACACCACCAACAATTCCCTAGTAAAGCTGCAAGCATAGCTATGAAAACTGCTGTGATTACAGTGAAAGGCCTGCCCTCGGGCAGAATTACTATGGATGGATATGTATGTATGTATGTATATATATATATATATATATTCCATTCCATAGTAGTTCTGTCCTGGGGCAGGACTTTCGTTGCAATCATGCATTTTTGTGCTATTCTTTGCAGCTTTACGAGGGAACTATTGGTGTGGTAGCTTACCGTTGCTTTCCACACCGGTGAAGGATGATGATAATGGTATGGATGCTGATGATGGCCGGATGATTTTCGGGGACCGTTGGGCCCTAAGCTTCCTGAGATTTGTCTTACAGGTGAGGAAAACCCCGAAAAACCTCACCCAGGAGCCTGTCCCGACCGGGAATCGAACCCCGGACCGCTGCGTGACAAGGCAGCGCTACCCCGAGACCAGAGCGGTGGATATATATGTATATATATATATTTATTTATTTATAAAGGCTATATAAAAGAGTACGGACTCACAAACTATCAGTTTGCCACAAACATTCACAAATTTCCCTTAATTAAAATTACCCATCGTTCTCCGTCCTCTGTGGAACCTTGGAATATATCCCCTACACACCCATACTAATTATCATTCCATATTCGCGGTGTTTGTATTCGCGGCATGTTTTACGGAACTACTCCCCACGAATAAGGAGCATTTACTGTATTGATCCTAGTTGTTTGAATTCTGCTACTGATTCAAAATTTCTCTCATTTTTATGACACGTATTGGTTTGAAGCATAAGTACACATCTTTCTGTCCAATTACAAAACAAGTATGGAGTAGAAAATATAACATGTAACGAAGATGAAATTACGAAAAACGACGTAGGATTCTGCAGCGAACGAGATCCTTACTGCGTTGGAAAATTGCTTGTGCCTAGGGCGTTTTCTCAAAATGGCATTAATTTAATTTGCTCATTTTACAGTTCAACCAGCCAGCAACTTCATTGGAATAGAGAGTTCTGAGATAAGATTGTCTCAGAGGCAATCTAAAGCATTTTTTTCCCTTAAGAAGAACGATTTACATTACACAAATGCTAATTATTCAAGTTTTCAAACAATTGATTAAATTTCCACTTTCGTCAGATTTCAGTCTCATGTGTTTAAATTCTGAATCTTGTCTCATCACTTTGTCTGTCGATATATTAAAGGATTTCGAAGGATTATTCTCATGGAGTCCACCGCTGTGGTCTCGAGGTAGCGTGATGCCTTGTCATGCAGCGGGCCCGGGATCGATCCCCGGTCGGGGCTGTTTTTCTGGGTGAGGTTTTTATTGGGGGTTTTCCCTACCTGTAAGACAAATGTCAGGACAACTTTAAGGCCCAAACGGTCCCCGAAATCATATGGCACATCATCATCATCCTTATCATTATTATCATCATCATCATCCTTCACCGGTGTGGAAAACAACGGGAAGCTACTACACCTACAATTCCCTGGTTAAGCTGCAAGCATAGCATGAAAATGCTATGATTGCAGTGAAGGACCTGCCATCGGGCAGAATTACTATGGATGGATTGATTTTCATGGAAATATATTTCAGAACTTTTTACAATATCAATCGATCCTGTTTTTAGCAAACTGGGAAAATAACCATTAGAAAATTCTATAAAATTCATAATAGAGAACAAACCTCTGGAACAAGTAACAAATTTTAATTATTTGGATTGTAATTGTACTATAAACACAAAAACTGAAAGAGACGTAAATGTGAAACTGTCAAGATTTCAAATGATATGCGGAACTATACATAGAACATTAAAGAACAAAACAAGAAGAGATACTAGATTGAAGTTTTATAACACATTGTCAATTCCTGCCTTACCTTATGTTAGTGAAATTTGGGTAATGAGCAAAACATTACAAAGTAGAATGCAAAGCGTAGAAATGAACTTCCATAGAAGAACAAAAGGCTGCACACGAACGGATCGGATAAAGAATGAAGATATAAGAATATAGTTAAATATATATCCATTGAATGATAAAATCAAAGAATATAGAGAAAATGCTTTAGGCATGTAGAAAGAATGAACATAACAAGGTTACCAAAAGCAGCATTTAACTACAAGCCAAGACGTTCAAGGCATGTAGAAAGGCCAGTGAAAAGATGGACAGAACAACTGTGAGGCGGAACAGGCATTTTGCCTAGCCCGTGAAGTGAAGAAAAAGAAGAAGAACAAAATTCTATATAGGTGTACGTACTTCGTTGGTAGGCCTATTCTGTCGCTGTTATCCATGCAGATGTGATATAATTGTACGGTGAAGCTCGGTGTACTGAGATCCATTTTTGGTGCCGTGAAAGAAAATAATGCATGGAGAAAGAGATACAATAATGAATTGTATAAACTGTATAATCAGCCGGATATTCTGAATTTTGTTAAAATTAATAGATTGTCCTGGGCTGGGCACATTATTCGTATGGACAGCAAAAGTATTACAAAAATAATTTACAGTGAACAACCTCTATTGGCCAGAAAAGTTGGAAGATCTAAATTACGTTGGGAAGATAGTATAATTCAAGACATTAAGACTAAAGATAAAAATGGAAGAATGAAGCTCAGGACAAAGAAGTCTGATATAAGCTTCTGAAGGCGGCCAAGGCCCACATGGGGCTGTCGAGCCATTGATTATGATGAAGCTCGGTGCAATGGCATATCTGATTGTTTGGCCCGCACGTTCTCCCGACTTGACCCCGCTAGACTACTGCTTGTGACCTCGCAAGAAAACCTTGCTTTACCAGTAAAATCTACTAGCATGAGTTACGGCTGCGGCGGATGTTGGAGGACCAAGGATTGATGATCGTGTGTATGAGAACATGGTACGGAGGTACCGCATCTGTTTTGAAGTTGGTGGTCGTCACATCGAGATCTTCTTGTGAGTGATTCCAGACGACATGCAGCAGGAGTCGGAGAGAGCAACATGTGTTGTAGTGTTTTTTTCTGTGGAACAGAAAAAGGTACATTTTCCGGACAATTGTTCCTATGTTAAACTTAATTGTCTTGCTCCCTTCTATGAGTCATCATACTCTGTAGGAGAAATTTTGACTCTTACTTACTTACTTACTTACTTACTTACTTACTTACTTACTTACTCTTACTTACTTACTTACTTATTGACTCTTACGTACTCACTGGCATTATCGAAGGTTTATGCCCGCGCGTCTCCATACATCCCTGTCCAGAGCTAATTCTTTCCAATCATTTCCTGTATAATCTACTTCCTTCAAATCATAGTTAATGTTATTCTCCCACCTCATTCTTGATCTACCAACTGGGTGTTTTCCCTCTGGTTTTTCAACAAGAAGCTTCATACTCGTCTTTCATTCCTCATACGCGCAACATGTCCTGCCCATCAGTCTACGAGACTTAACTGTTATTATATCTGGCTTCCTATAAAGACCATGTAGTTCATTGTTATGTAGTCTTCTCTATTCACCTGTCTGTTCATCTCTCTTTGGTCCAAAGATTTTCGTAAGTACTTTATTCTCAAACACTCGTAATCTCCTTTTCTCCCTTAAAGTAAGAGTCCATGTTTCGCACATATATAAACTCACTCTGTTTTTAAATATAACACAAGAATTTCATGGCTAAATTCTGGGCAGTTATTTTATTTCCACTCTATATATTAATATCTATATAGGCCGCGATGGACTAGTTGTTATGCTCCTTACCTCCGGTCTCGAGGGTCGCGGGTTCAAACCCGGCCAGGGTCGATGGGTTTTTTTAGGATGGAAAAATCCAAGAAGCAAGTTCTCCGGGAGGGACTTTAAGCCGTGGGTCCCCAGTCTGAAGATTTTCAGGCTCGTAAAAGATCCTTAAGCCTGAATGATAAGGCAAAATTTACTGAATTTTCCCGTCCTAGTACTACCTTGGTTTCCTAGATGTCACTATGAGGCGGAACGCTGACCACGGACCACTCAAATGACATCTATACGAAAACGAGTGTAACTAAATTAGTATGGTTGAAATTCTTCCCTGTAGGGGGAGAGCGCCTAAATCTCAGTAAACGGAATACATTGGCTTACAATCCAAAAAAATACTTACTTACTCTTACTTACTCACTGGCACTATTGAACCCGTAGGTTCATGGCGCGGACGTAAGCTCTCCACACATCCCTATCCTGAGCTAATGCTTTCAAATCATTTCCTGTATAATCTATTGCCTTAAATCATAGTTAATATTATTCTCCCACCTCATTCTTGGTCTATCTACTGAGTGTTTTCCCTCTGGTTTTCCAAGAAGAAGCTTTCATGCACGTCTTTCATTCCCCATACGCGCAACATGTCCTGCCCATCGCAGTCTACGAGACTTAACTGTTCTTATTATATCTGGCTTCTTATAAAGACCATGTAGTTCATTGTTATGTAGTTTTCTCCATTCACCTGTCTGTTCATCTCTCTTTGGTCCAAAGATTTTCCTATGTACTTTATTCTCAAACACTCGTAATCTCCGTTTCTCCCTTAAAGTAAGAGTCCATGTTTCGCACCCATATAAACTCACTCTGTATATAAATATAACACAAGAATTTCATGGCTAAATTCTGGGCAGTTATTTTATTTCCACTCTGTATATTAATATCCGTATAGGCCGCGGTGGATTAGTGGTTATGCTCCTTGCCTCTAGTCTCGACGGCCGCGGGTCCAAACCCGGCCAGGGTCGATGGGGTTTTTTTTAGGATGGAAAAATCCAAGGAGCAAGTTCTCCGGGAGGAACTTTAAGCCGTGGGTCCCGAGTCTGAAGATTTTCAGGCTCGTAAAAGATCCTTAGGCCTGAATGAAAAGGCCTCTAAGCAAAATTTACTGAATTTTCCCGTCCTAGTACTACCTTGGTTTCCTAGATGTCAGTATGCGGCGGAACGCTGACCACGGACCCTTCAAGTGACATCTATACGAAAACGAGTGTAACTAAATTAGTATGGTTGAAATACTTCCCTGTAGGGTGAGAGCGCCTAAATCCCTGTTAAGGGAAAACATTGGCTTACAATACAAAAAAAAAACTTACTTACTCTTGCTTACTCACTGGCACTATTGAACCCGTAGGTTCATGGCGCGGACATAAGCTCTCCATACATCCCTATCCTGATCTAATGCTTTCCAATCATTTCCTGTATAATCTATTGCCTTCAAATCATAGTTAATATTATTTTTCCACCTCATTCCTTGTCTACCTACTGAGCGTTTTCCCTCTGGTTTTCCAAGAAGAAGCTTCCATGCACGTCTTTCATTCCCCATACGCCCAACATGTCATGCCCATCGCAGTCTACGAGACTTAACTGTTCTTATTATATCTGGCTTCCTATAAAGACCATCTAGTTCATTGTTATATAGTCTTATGCATTCACCTCTCTGTTCATCTCTCTTTGGTCCAAAGATTTTCCTAAGTACCTTATTCTCAAACACTCGTAATCTCCTTTTCTCCCTTAAAGAAAGAGTCCATGTTTCGCACCCATATAAACTCACTCTGTATATAAGTATCCATCCATCCATAGTAATTCTGCCCGAAGGCAGGTCCTTCACTGCAATCATAGCATTTTCATGCTATGCTTGCAGCTTTACTAGGGAATTGGAGGTGTGGTAGCTTCCCGTTGCTTTCCACACCGGTGAAGGATGATGATGATGATGGCCATATGATTTCGGGGACCGTTTGGGCCTTAAAGTTTTCCTGACATTTGTCTTACAGGTGAGGAAAACCCCCGATAAAAACCTCACCCAGAAAAACTGCCCCGACCGGGGATCGAACCCGGGCCCGCTTCGTGACAAGGCAGCACGCTACCTCGAGACCACAGCGGTGGACGCAATAATAAATATAACACAAGAAATTCATTGCTAAATTCTGGGCAGTTATTTTATTTCCACTCTGTATATTAATATATGTAACAGAATTTCCGTATAAAACAAGCACTCTCGAATATATTTTGATAAAAATTTTAGTTCTTCTAAGGGAGAAAAAACACCTTCAGAAAACCTTCTTTCATAATAAAACTTTATGTTCGTGTGTGAATTTTGTTGTGGATATTTTATGATGCTTCAATAAGAAGAGGGTTGATTGGCGCATCAGAATATCGGGGTCAGACGAGTGGATCCTTTCCCGAGCCGATTGTTTATATCGTATATTAGCCCGAGGCATCTGTATACGCTCTCCTAAGTAATCATGTATTCCTCTTCCTACGGTAATTCATCATCCTTTCTATAACAATTTGTATACCAGAGTAGAAGAAATTTGTTTGCTCATCGGCTTTGTTTACTTTGCTCGGAAGCGTATCTCCAAAATTAACAAGTCTTGATTGCAAATTAACCAATAAATTTAAAGCAGAAGGGAAGGTTTGGATACAACAAAACTTTAAAATCTGGTTGCACGATTTAAAAAATAGTGAGAAGTGCTGTCACATATGGTGCTGAAGTTTGGAAATTCAACAAAAACATAAAAAACAAAAACCTAAGCCGATGGAAATGGATTTTTTGAGGAGAGCAGCAAGATGCTCAAATTGAAAAAAAAAAAATACATATGTAAGTTATAAGATAAAAAAATATTAAATATTCAGTAATAGATTATATAAGATATAACTAACTAACTAACTCACTGGCACTATGGAACTCGTAGGTTCATGGCCGCGCGGTCATAAGCTCTCCATACATCTCTATCCTGAGCTAATGCTTTCCAATCATTCCCTGTATAATCTACTTCCCTCAAATCATAGTTAATATTATCTCCCACGTCATTCTTGGTCTACCAACTGGGCGTTTTCTCTCTGGTTTACCTGTAAGAAGCTTCCATGCACGTCTTTCATTCCCCATTCTTGCTACATGTACTGCCCATCGCAGTCTACGAGACTCTACCGTTCTTATTATATCTGATTTCCTATACATATCATGTAGCTCATCCTCTAGCGCCATAAAGTCCTAACATTCCATCTTCCTAGGAACATGTCCCTATGACTGAGCCTTTGGCATGAGTTCCCTGAAATAGTCCCCGGCCGTAGAACCTAATGGGGAACTATTTTACCTTCAGATAATTTTACCCCCAGTGGAACCCATGTTCGCGTTTCTTGACGGTTGTATTTTTTCACGTTGAAAGATCGTCCACGCTTTCGACCGAGGTACTTTTTTTTTGGTCTGGCTTATCGCCTTCGACCTGTCCGGCATGTGTACCCTTTCGGCAGCAATGCTACCGCCGACATAGCTCTCGGGTCACTTAAGCATGCAAACCACTCCATCATGACATGGTAAAGATACCACGGAGGGGAATCTGAATATTGCAATTCTTTAAAATAAGGTTGCATGATTAAAAAACAAATTTCCGTCAAGCAGAAGCAGGATAAACTAATAAACATTAATCAAATCCGTGATAAAATTCCATTAATCAGACACAATTATCAAAATTCATGGATTAATCCCAATGTGGCCTGTTCCGGTCTCATAGATTATGATTTAAAAAGTTGAATCCATGTATTTTTCGATCTACCAACATTCCTGTCTCCTTTTGGTCTGTAATTAATTATAATTTTTGGTATGTGTTCATCTTTGGACATGTTCTTTCAAATTTTTGCTAGATTGTTTTATTTTATCTAAAAGTATAAAAATATTGTAGCTTCATTTGTAATATCTTCACTTCTTCTTTCTATCAAGAAGTTTGCAACCAGCTACACTTCTCAGAAAGCTCATTTCAGATGTTTTTCTACCCTAAATGTCAAACACGAGACACACAAAATAAGTCATTATGTTCCGATCTTCAAATCTATTTTATATCGAAATGGTACGTTTCCGGACATGGGTTCCTTAACAAAACTATCTCTAAGAAGTCCTCTCGACAATCCCTTGGAGTCTGTATCACTGATTCTGAAACATTTTGTATGTAATTCCCAATTTAAAGAAAGTACTAACTGCATATTTCGACATTTGGCATTGTATTTCAGTAACCCGCAACTTGGGCAATTTGTAAAGAAACTTTAGCAAAGATTGATAACAAATACATGGTAACCAACTCTCTTCCCACTCTCTGAGGAGTGAATATGGAGCTGCAACGGTTACATCCACTCATCTTCCCAGTTAGGGGAGCGCAGTAAAAGATTGTATTTCGTTAAAGTGGCGAAGGAACAAAACTGAAACAAACTTCGATAGAAAAGTATTGATATTCGATTCTCCGCGTTTTAGTCCAGAATCAGTTGAGCAAGCAGCGCAAGAGGAAAGATTGTGTTTTATAACAGTTTACGGTTTCTAATTATAGAATCTTTAATGAAGAAACTCGATCTTCTTTCTCTGCAAGCTATTTTATACGAGAACTTTGTAGACTGTAAAGAAAGGTATAGTAAAAAAAGTACTTTTATTTTTAGTTGGGCAAACCTATATTGAGAAAAAACTAACTAACTCACTGGTACTAGCGAACCAGTAGGTTCATATCCGCGAGGACATAAACTCTGCATGCATCCCTATTCAGAGCTAATGTTTTGTAATCATCCCATACATGATCATCATCATCAATCCTAAGGCGCGACAACTTCAAAAGTGAAAGTTTTGGCCTTCTCAACAATACTCCTCCATACCAATCTGTCTCTTGCCATATTCAAGTTAGTCACTTTCATTTTCTTTAGATCGTTCATTGTGTCATCCTCCCATCTGATCTTCGGTCTTACAACTGCTCTGCCCCCTATAGGTTTCCATTTATAGAGCTTCTTGACCAGTCTCTGATCATCTATTCTTATCAAATGCCCAAGCCAACCAATTCTGAGAGATTTTATATGGTTTACTATATTCTGATTTTTTATTAATTTGTTTAGTTCGTTATTTGTTTTGATTCTCCAACAGTTATCAGTTCCTCTATTTGTTCCAAATATTATTTTTATAATGTTTCTTTCAAAAATTAATAATAAAAGTCTCTACTTCTCATTATACTATTCAACTGTTTGTGTGTGGAACCAAAACAAAAGACAGTCATAAGTCTAACTTATCATTATACTATTCAACTGTTTGTGTGTGGAACCAGAACAAAAGACAGTCATAAGCCTAACTTCTCATTATACTATTCAACTGTTTGTGTGTGGAACCAAAACAAAAGACAGTCATAAGCCTAACTTCTCATTATACTATTCAACTGTTTGTGTGTGGAACCAAAACAAAAGACAGTCATAAGCCTAACTTCTCATTATACTATTCAACTGTTTCTGTGTGGAACCAAAACAAAAGACAGTCAAAAGTCTTACTTCTCATTATACTATTCAACTGTTTGTGTGTGGAACCAAAACAAAAGACAGTCATAAGTCTAACTTCTCACTATACTATGTTGCAATCTTAACTTTTAGTAGATAAAAATCCGCTCCCTAATCATAACAATCAGTGATGTTTTAGTTAGATTTAGAATTATTTCGTAGTTACTAGGCATCAAAAATTAAAAAAAAAACTATACTTTATATTCTAACAAAACACGCTATCAAAACATAAAATACAGGTTCAATAAAACGTATAATACACTTTAATTGTGATTTCGTATAACTAAGAAAGTGATGACGGAGTAAATATTTGGGAAGTGGCCAGTAGGAAAACCCAGGAAAAGATGGATGGACTGAGTGAAGGAAGATTGTCATCAAATCCTGAACTGTAGGAACTGGCAATAGAGAGCATTGGAGAGTGAAGATAGGTCTCGCATCAAGAAAGCCCGGGCCCACTATGGTCTGTAGCGCCATTGGAAGACGAAAAAAGAAAGAGGAAGAAGACATAAATAAACTTCCCTTGACTTCATCTGCTCTGCTCATTCACAATAAAACTAGCCAAAAATGCAGAATATAACAATATTTGTTCATTTATCGTATCTTCTTTTTTTCCAAAGGCCTTATTAGCCCTCTGTAGACGTTGTTGCAGAGAGCACGAAACCCTTGCACACCCTCTTTGGGGCCTGTCCATTTGGAGAATCACTGAAGAACATTCGGCACCACACTATTCGAAACATGATAGCAGAAGCCTTGCGAGATTATGGATACACAGTTCATGAGAAAGTTCATGGTGTGGCCACTAATGGGAGTAACAGACGAATAGATATTATTGCATTTAGACCATCTTCTAATATTGGTATGATATTAGATCCCACAATCTGTTTTGAGACTCATAGTGGCCAACCTGAGAAAGTTGACTGTGAAAAGAAAGTCATATATGAACCAACAATTGACTATTACAAAGACTATTTAAGTCATGCCAAAAATGCTAGTCAATGACCAATCACGTTTCAATGA
>JASPKZ010002232.1:0-25233 GCA_030220185.1 Diploptera punctata | reverse complement strand
ATATCTTCTGTTCGACACAATGAAAACATTAACTGCATAACAAATATATTCAGCTTATTTGTAAATTATCATCTAAAAAGTGTTACTTACTTTATTTTATATTATTTTAATATTATTATATTCCATGTTTTTGTTAGTATTAGATCACATCACCATTGATATTTTGTTTTGTCTATATTTTAATAATATCTTAAAATTGTAATATGTATGTAATTTTTGTCCAATTTTACTATTCGCTGGTGAATGGAAGAGAAGGGCTTATGGCCTTAACTCTGCCAGCTGAAATAAAGACATTATTATTGTTATTATGATTATTATTATTATTATTATTATTTATTATTATTATTATTATTATTATTATTAGTATTTGTGGAAAGCAACAGGAAGCTACCACATCTCTAAATTCCTAGTAAAACTATAAAGCATAGCATGAAAATGCTGTGAATGCAGTGAAAGACCTGCCCTCGGGTAGAATTACTGTGGATGGTGGATTATTATTATTATTATTATTATTATTATTATATTATTATTATATATTATTATTATTATTATTATTATTATTAATTATTATTAAGTATATGATGTGGATGTTGTGGTGGCATATAAAGTTCGATGATCATTTCCGCCTTAAATTTAAACCGATATTTGTCTTACAGGTGAGGAGAGACCCCGATATATTCTCACCAGGAAACTTGTGACGATCGGACATCGAATCCGAGTCCGCTGCATATGAGGCAGAGATTACACAGGTGGACCCAAGAACGTATTCAAATGTAAATATGTTATCTCTTCTATTAGTACCGCTAGGCGCAAAAGTGAACATCTCATTTTTTATATAAGTTTTGTTTTCAAATGAAGCTAAGGTGCATCGAAGATGAAAACAAGAAGAACAAATTGCTGGACCATCCGGAAACAAAGAAGGAAAAACTATTTACAAAGTACTATTTTCTACGTAATCTAAATAATGTGGTAAGACATTGTGATACTGATGGCAGTTCCGAATCAGATCATTCTATGTTAGCCCAGGACGGAAGCCTTGGGTTAGATATTTTCTTGAGTGGAAAGGCGAAATAGAATAAATATTTAACTAACAAACTCACTGGCACTATCGAATCCATAGGTAGTTAATTACATATATATCTCAGTTTTTAAATATTTTATCAATCTTCTTCCAACTTGAGGCTGCTTGAAGACAATACAACATGCTGCTACAACGAAAATACTGAGAGATGAAAACAAGTGCATCTGAATATAATAAAACAATATCAAAAACTGAGATAATGAAATACACAAGCAATTGTAGACGTGTGAATTAGACGTTCTGTAAAGATTATTCCTTAAGATTCACCAACAACTGTGAGGGCTAGATCTTGTAGATAGTTGAAGAAAGTATGTATTCTTAAATAAGAATAATAATAAAAAACATTAGATTTAGATCAAATTATATAAAGTACCACAACTTTGTCACAAATTATAACCTTAATATATCTGCAGGGGAAATATGATCTATATATATATATATGTCCAATAATAATAAATAAATAATACTTGACATACCTCTCACGTAATTTCTATGTTTTTCTTTCTTTACTCGAATCTATGTAGGAGATAATCTCTACGTATTACAAGCGACACCCGTAACTGCAACTTCTCTAAAAAAACATTAAAATGCAAATTCATACAGCAATTATTCTCCCAAAAATAGTATATGGATACAAAACGTTCTCTTACACTCTTACTTTGAGAGAGGAGATAACGTTACAAGTGCTAGAGAATAAAGTTTTTATGAAACATTTTGGACCAGAGAGAGACAAACAGACAAGTGATTGGCGATGACGTAATAACAGAGAGCTAAATGACCTTCGTCGGAAGCCGATGTATTAAGAACAGTTAAATCTCATAAACTGCAAAGGGCACGACTTGTAGAACGTAAGGGGAATAGAAGAGGGAATTGGAAACTGTATATAGAAAATAAGAAATACAGAGTACAGTAGGTATTGTCAAGAATGAGGTGGGAGAATAACATTAACCACGATTTGAGTGAGGAAAATTACATATGACTGACTGAAAATACAGTTATGGATATGTACATATGGAGAATTTATGTTTGCGCGGCCATGAATCTACGGATTCGATAGTGCCAGATCGTTAGTTACATCATCTCACATAGAACACCAAGCAATATTTAGTTAACGATATAAAGATGAACGGCAACTCCGTTCCTCTTACTATTTACACGTAATATGTTTAGTTTTTGGTTCACATTTAAACAGATCAGTATTTAGTTTAAAAGTTAACAAAAAATGACTCATTCTAACTCCAATTCCATGGCCCGACAGGCCTAGAAGGACCTTGGTTTACCAGCCGAATGCTGACCTCACATCCACCTGTGTTCATCACATATGTAGACAATCATCCAGTCAGTGTAGAGGCGACATATGGTCAGCGTGTTGGGTCTTCCAGCTGTTTACAGCTGGTTTCCTCAACCTGGAGCTGCTACTTTTAGTAGCTACCCAAATGACTCACGACGATGCTGGGTTTGCACCGGTCCCGTACTGCCCGAAATTCCATGAGAAAAACTAGCGCAACTCCCGTAGCTTCGCTCCAAGCCATCCTACCTTACCTTCTCGGCTACGGCGCGGGAAAAAAATTACTCACACTAGCTTGGTATTTGTCATTTTTATATGCAGCATACATTATACGTCAGGCTGAATTTTAGTCTGTTAGATTTTAAGATGGCTTCATCTCGAGAAAATGCTGTTTATTACAACTTGATCGTTCATAAGAATCGTCACTAGAATAACAAATAATTTTTATGTTATAGTTCACCGAATTGAACGGGTTCAAAAGAGGTACCTACCACATATTTACCAAATGATTATGAAACACATTAATTTTCTTTGAGTTAGTTTGTTACGTAATTTCTGGAATTATAGCGCAGATGACTTTGTAATGTTTTCTATTATTTTTATTCGCTTACAAACTGTGTACTATTATGTTCTAGTGTTTATTGGATCATTATAGAAGATAACAAAACTATATGTGCAAGACACTGTGATAAACACTAGCAGGACTCACTAGAAATAGTTAATATCTGTTTTCTTCGCCAATTTAGAGAGCATACCAATCGAAGTGCAGGAAGAAAACTTGATGAAATGCTTCATTCTCATCTGCAGAAAGATTGTCAATTTGCAGCACTTCAAATCTCTATAGCATAATCCGCAAAAAAAAGTGACTGATAAACGTAGTTTCTTATAATTTTACTCCGGTTAAGAATAATGTAAATATTGTTATACGATAATAATATTTAGAAGATAGTAAAATATGCCGTTCTTAATATTACAGATTTTATCTTTAACATTAATCGAGATTATTGGTCAAATAAATCTTTACAACTTTTATTGCACAACACTCTGTATTCAGTGTCACAGTAACGTTATAAATGTGAATAATTTAACGAATTGACTTTAGGAGTAAAGTCACTTTTCGGTAAACTTTCCAATATAATTTGCCATCAGATTAAATTGGAGGTTTTCAAAGCAGTACTTAGTTCCATAATGTCCTAGTTCATGACACTGTCGCTATCACAACACAAAACACAACTAGGTGATGGGAAGATGTTAAGTCGGTAGCAAGGAGGTCATGAACAGTTATGATTTGAAACGCTGCAACTGTTTTTTTTTCCCTTGATATTTTTGGTACAATGTGACGTATTTGAAGAAGCGTGATCCATCCCCCCCCCCCGAAGTTTTTGTTGCTATATTATGTGAACGCGAAACATGGACTCTTACTTTAAGGGAGGAAACGACATTACGTATATTTGAGGAAAAGTTCTTAGGAAAATTTTTGAACTAAAGAGAGATGAACAGGCAGGTGAATAGATGAGACTTCATAACAGTGAACTATATGGTCTTTCTGATAAGTCAGATATAATAAGAGCAGTTAAGTCCCGTAGACAGCGAAGGGCAGGACATGTGGCACGAATGGGAAATGAAAGATGTGCATGGAAGCTTCTTGTAAGGAAATCAGAGGGAAAAAGCCCAGTTGGTAGACCAAGAATGAGGTGCGAGAATAATATTAACTATGATTTGAGGGAAGTCGATTATACAGGGACTACTTGGAAAATATTAGCTGAGGATAGGGATGTATGGAGAGATTATATCCGCGCAAATATGTACCTACGGGTTCGATAGCGACAGTGAGATAGTTTGTTATATAGCGACTCCAACATTACCTCCAACTACTAGCTGAAAGCCAGTATATATATATATATATATATATATATATATATTTATTTATTTATTTATATCATTTTCTTCTTCCACATAAGTTGAAGGCCCAAAGTCTGTAATGGTTTCAGTGAAGCATTCTCGGTCTATCCTTTCTAGGACATCCCAAAGATCTCTTCCCTTGAGGACGATATTGAAGTATGACTTAACCTATAATCATTGTTCTTAAGGAAACAACCTGTTAACAGTTCTCATTACAGTTGTTTCAGTTTCATGTTTCCTAACATCTTCTGCCAATATTAACCTGTAACAGTCACAGTGCGCGTTAAACTTAGAGTCATGTCCAGAGCGATGTACTTTGTTTCTTTCCGAGACCTACAAAACGCAACGAACACGCTGATCTACAGATGAGTTTCAAATAGATATAAATTAGTGATTGAACTATAGCAGATAAACTCTCTGCGAACAATTATAAAATAAACACTGCAAGATCTAATATTTATACAGTAAAAACTAGTTAAGATAAACAATGCGTTTATTTCTTAATTTTAATTTTCGATCAATACATAATGAAAGTGATATTACACTGCATATATGGTTATACTTTCTGAACTGAAATAAACCAGTTATTTAAAATTAAGTTAAAGATATGATCTGTAAGACTTTAAGAATTTGAAAATGCGGTCAAAATAAGGTTAATGAAAAATATATATACATTATTTCCCCTCAACACAAAAGTCTGTAAATATTACACAACATATAAATAGATAGATAGATAGATAGATAGATAGATAGATAGATAGATAGATAGATAGATAGATAGATAGATAGATAGATAGATAGATAGATAGATAGATAGATAGATAGATAGATAGGTAGATAGATAGGTAGATAGATAGGTAGATAGATAGATAAATGTAGGTCAAGCTAATATAAAGCGTGTAATAAAATAAAACATGTTTTACTTATTGTATTGATTATTGACATTTACAATTATGATCACTGTCTGGGTTAATATTAAATCTCCTAAAATAACTTCTTAATTTTCCATGGCCACCGTCATAAATTGTGAAAAGATGGAATTTAGAATAACATGTTTCATATGTAGCCTATAGTGTACTGTAGGAAAGAAGAGTTCTTTAGTCAAAGCACCATTTGCACTCCTTATCCAATGTTCATTCCAATCAGTGATGACAAAGTCCAACAGTTTCTTTTTAACATAGGATATTGGACACTTTGAAAATGAATAATGAAGCTCGGAAAATGCTGCGGAATTAGCTAATTGATCAGCCCGATCAGTCGGCTCATTCTTTTTTGTTTTGCTAAGTGTACTTACTGTAATTGTTAAACAGTTAATATTATTACAGAATTAACATTGTGTTGTTGGGAAAGTCTTGTAAATAATCCTTATTTTTTAATCTAATTCTGAAAGACAAAAATGTTTTTTTGTGAGTTATCCGTAAACGATAGACATATTCTGTCGTAGACTTTTTTTAAGATTTTTCGAGATATTCTATCATTTCAGATCTGCTGAAATGAGATATCTTCGGAGGACTGCAGGATACACACTACTAGATAAAAAAAATAAAGACATCTTAGAAGAATTACACATGGAATCTTTAGAAAACAAAATTTCTGATTATAAGTCAAGATGGATACAACATGTTCATCGAATGGAAGATCACAGAATACCCAAACTAATGTTAAGATATCAACCTGCAGGAAGAAGAAGACCAGGACGTCCACTCAAAAGACTTCTGGATGGTGTTTCTCTTGAGGTCGAAACAGGTCAACAAATGGCCTAAATTCGTGAATGTACTATGATGATGATCTATTATGACGTATCTGTTATGGTTTAGACAAAATAAGCAATTCAGGAGTCCAAAAAGCGACTTTTCAGTGCAGCGATTCACTTTTTTTACACGATTTATTTTAGCTTCACCTGTATCTATCTATCTATGTAACGGAATATTTCAACGCGATATTCACCCACTTAAAATAATTGGATCGACTTGACACTTTGTATACTTGTAACGGACTCGTGACAATACAATAATTTCATATTTATTTTCTAAAATCCTGGCCAGAATCTTCAGAAAATCAACAAAAGTGTCTTTGTATTTATGTAACAGAATCTTTGAACACGATTTTCACCCACTTAGAAACACAGGATCGACTTGAAACTTTGTATAATTATAAAAGACCCATGAAAATACAATAATGTCATATTTATTTTCTAAAATCCTGGCCAGAATCATCAGAAAATCAAAAGAATGAAAACTGGTATAATAGGTTCCAGACTTGTCGAATTTATAGTCAATGGTTGGTAGAGCGGTGAACTCTAGCGGTATATAATTTCAGCAATCCATAGGTCGCTGCTTCAAATCCGCCTGGAAGGATTTTTTTAGAAGAGTATTACTTTTAGCGCATACTACAATATTATCGAATTTAAAGATATTTACAGTTTTACCTTATTTTGTAAAATATTAAAACTAAAAACTAAAAAATTAATAATAGTTTTAAAAAACTAAAACAACACGCTCTATTAGAAAACCGAACTAAATAAATAAAAAAAAAATTTCCAACACGCTTGGGATAAAATTAAAGTGGTCAACAAAAATCTTCTCCAACACATATAGAATAAAACTAGAGTTATCAACAAAAAGAAAATAATTTTACCATCAAAAGCGTAGGGTGCTTTTTATGATTTTTACATTTTCTTCTTACAGACTTTACTTTTACCAATATCTGTTTATTATCAAATATATTAATTGATATAGAGCACCCCACGCTTTTGATGGTAAAATTATTTTCTTTTTGTTCATACCTCTAGTTTTATTCTATATGTGTTGGAGATGATTTTTTTTGTTGACCACTTTAATTTTATCCCAAGCGTGTTGGAAATTAAAATTATTTTTCATTTTTTTTTGTTCGGTTTTCTAATAAAGCGTGTTGTTTTAGTTTTTTAAAACTAATATTTATTTTTATTTATTTTGCTCCGGTCCTATAGTACATACGGTAATAAGTTACATACGTTAATTTTCCCAAAGGAATTCTCTAAATGATGGTTAAAACCCCATTCAATTCGGTTAAGCAGTTATTGAGTTCATAAAAAACAGATTCACAGATGTTCATGTTTATATAATTTATCAAATATTAATATAAATAACCAACCACGTGTTCAATTGAAGACAAAAACAGCTCCTGAGTCCATTCCACACGCATCAAAACACTCTAAGCACGCTTTAATAACTATCACAAATCTTACATGTTGAATGTATTAATATTTATACACGACAGACGCCTGGTTTAGCCAGGGTACGCCTACAGTGTTGCAAATTAACAAAACACAATCGCTATGTGGCGTTGTTTGTGTCACCTTCACGCAGTTCTGACAATATGAACAGATCGTCTATTAACATGGAAACGAAATATTTTAAAAACTTTGAAGATTACAATAAAATATATACTCTATGTAATTGCTCAGAGATGTTTTAATATTATTTTTGAATAACTTAATTTTTCATAATTGTCTGAAAATATTTATTTTTTATGCAGCTTTGATAGTTTTCGTGTAAATATGAAAAATAATGCAATATGTATATTTGATTGAAATTTTATGAAGGCCATTGAGCTACTTATTGACTTTTCCGGAGACGGAGAATGACAAGTAGATTGTTGCCACATCTACGTTATTTCTTAGACTATGTTGTGTAAACATATTTCGCATGTTAATTAGCAATTTTTTCAAACTTTATAAATATAAACCAAACGTAACATAAAATTAACTGAGAAAATTGAAAAATCTATAATAATAAATATATTATTATAATACTATTTATAAATAATAAATAAAAATAAATAAATTATAATTATTTTATAATTATAATAATATAATAATAATAATAATAATAATAATAATAATAATAATAATAATAATAATAATAATAATATGATGGACATTCTGTACTATTTCAGAATAAAGTTCTTAAGAAGATTTTCAGGCTCGTAAAAGATCCTTAAGCCTGAATGAAAAGGCCTCTAAGCAAAATTTACCGAATTTTCCCGTCCTAGTACTATCTTGGTTTCCTAGATATCAGTATGAGGCGGAACGCTGACCACGGACCACTCAAATGACATCTATACGAAAACAAGTGTAACTAAATTAGTATGGCTCAAATTCTTCCCTGTAGGGGGAGAGCGCCTAAATCTCTGTTAAGGGAAACATGGGCTTAAAGAAGAAGAAAGAAGAAGAAGAAAGAAAATTTTAGGACAAAACAGAGATGAACAGACAGGCGAATGCAGAAGACTACATAACAGTGAACTACTTTATCTATATAGTAGGAAATCGGATATAATGATGGTTTCGTAGACTGCGATGCGCAGGACACGTGGTACGAATGCGGAAATAAAGGGAGGCATTGAAGCTCCTATAGAAAACCAGAGTGAAAACGGCCATTCGGTAGACCAAGAATGAAGCGTGAGAATATTATTTATCATGATTTGAGGGAAGTAGATTATACAGGGGATGATTGGAAAACATTAGCCCAGGATAGGGATGTATGGAGAGCTTATGTACGCGCGGCCATGAAACTACGGGGTCGACAGTGCTAGTAAGTTAATTAGTTGGTTTAAACGACATAGTTTTATACAGTCAAGTCTCGTAGACTTCGGTGAGCAGGTCATGTGACACAAATGAGGAATGGAAGAGGGGCATGGAAACTCTGTAGGAAACCAAACGGGAAGGCCAAGAATGAGGTAGGAGGTTAATATTAACATGATACTAGGGATGTAGAATATACAGGGAATGATAGGAAAACTCTCAGGATAGGGATATATAGAGAGCCTATGTCCGCGAGTCTAGGTACCACGGTTCGATAATGACGATAGGTTAGGTGAGGAAGTTGACAGTTAATATATACAAGATTATTGGATGATCTGGCGCTCCATGAGTTGTCTCTTTCGTTTGAACTTTAAAAAGAAGTTTAACGTTGTGCATATGCCGTTCTTACGTAAAAGTCACCTCAACTTCACATTTAATTTTCAGGCATTTTTTTGGAAATAAACCAACGTGTATATATATATATATATATATATGGTATGATAAGAAAAATTATTGCCTGGACGGGATTCGAACCCGGATCTCTGAGTCTGTACCTCAGCGTGATATCCATTACACTACCATGCGAATCCAATTCAAACACTTATTTTTCTTATATATGTATTATACTCTCCATTATTACTAGATGTCGCGAGAACACTGTCTTCACTGCCATCTAGTAGCTGACTATAACAAGTAAGCAAATTAAAGAGAATATTTATTTTACTTTATAGCAGTCATGCTTTATCCATGTTATAATGAAATGTTTAACATTGAGCAATACAAGCTTAATATGGTATGATAAGAAAAATAAATGCCTGGACGGGATTCGAACCCGGATGTCTGAGTCTGTACCTCAGCGTGATATCCATTACACTACCAGGCGAATCCAATTCAAACACTTATTTTTCTTATATATGTATTATACTCTCCATTTATATATATATATATATATATATATATATATATACAAACACACACACACATATACACTTTCTCAGATTATTATTCACATATTGCTATAATAATTTATGCGTTTTTTCAAGTTTTAAATTCGATTAATGTGGGTGGACTTCTGGCATATAATCCGCTATCATGAGATGGAAAATAAAATTATAAATACAATGTGTTAGAATGTAGAAATCACGTATTGCTAACTTATAATATTTATGACTGATCACAGTTATCAGCCCAGAAATTAAGTTTAAAACCAAGAAATGTTAAAAAAAATTACAAAAATCTGATGTAATCAACAACATATTCTAGACAAAAATAAAGTAAAAATTAAAATTTCTATGACATATTTTTGGTAGTTTTAAAGTTTAAGGCATTATATAAATATTTATAACTGTTTAACTGCTTTTATACCTGTTATTATTGGTTATTTTAATAGTTATAACTGCTATTATTACGTCATACACATCTTCACACTTTAGGCCTGACCAAATTAATGAATATATTGACAAAGTAAACACTGATCTCAGGCATATATCATTATGGTCCAGACAATATGGGCTGAAATTAAATGTAAACAAAACGCAAGCAATTATTATCGGACATCCAAGGCTATTACACTTCATAAACAATGGCAATATGCCGGCTGTCATATTAGATAATGAACAAATTCCTTATACCGACGTCGTTAAAAACTTGGGATTTTACTTAGATTCTAATTTAAATTGGCATGTGCAAGTTAAACAAACATCTAAAAGGATCTTCTCCATAATGCATTCCCTAAAGCGACTTAAACATTTTCTTCCTACAACTCTTAAAATAATTTTAATCCAAACTTTAGTGATGCCATATTTTGACTACTGTGACGTTCTACTAACTGACATAAGTGACGGATTGTCGGACAAACTGCAGCGTGTCCATAATATGTGTATTAGATTCATATTTAATGTTCGAAAATACGATCACATTTCTCCATTATTCCACGAATTGTCATGGCTACATCTAAAAGAGAGAAGAAAATCGCACTGTCTAATTCTCCTATTTAAGATCCTACATACCTCGATTCCCAATTATTTATCATCCCGTTTCCAGTATCTATCCTCAAACCATAACTTAAACACAAGATCATAACATAGTCTCTTGCTTAATATACCGCAACATAGGACATCACATCACTCCATGTCATATACCATCTTCACTTCTCTCAACTGGAATTCCCTACCACAAGAAATAAGGGGCTGCCGGACATTGGCACCTTTTAAAAGAAATCTAAATTTATATTTGCTCTAAACTCAACTTCATTATTATCCAGTGAAAGGTATATATATTAATTGGTGTTTCTCGTATAATGTATCATATTATAATTATTATAATTTTTATTATTTTTATTATTATTATTACTATTATTATTATCGTGTCCCGCGCCGTAGCTGAGTGGTTAAGGCAGGAAGCCTTGGCGCTGAGCTACGGGACTTTCGCTGGTTCGGGTCTCCATGGGGGAAGAAATTTTCTCATGGTATTTCGGCCAGTATGGGACCGGTGCCCACCCAGCATCGTGATGCGTTTGGGTAGCTACAATAAGTAGCGGCTCCAGGTTGAGAATACCAGCTCTAACGGCTGGGGGATTCGACATGCTGACCACATGTCACCCCTACACTGACTGATTATCATCTACATCTGTGATTGACACATGTGGATGTGAGGCCAGCTGCCGGCTGTTAGGCTAAGGGCCTTGTAGGCCTGTCGCGCCAGTTGTATCGTATCATTATTGTTATTACCCTATAAAATGTTGTTTGTACATGACATTTACATTATTGTATCTTTAACTGTTTAAATTAGTATAGTGTATATCAATATCTGTCAAATATTTATTTGTATCTGTGCTGGTTGAGTGGAAGAGAGTGCCTTATGGCCTTAACTCTGGCAGAATAAATAAAGTATTATTATTATTATTATTATTATTATTATTATATTTTCAGATTATAAACAGTATATTCTCGACCGGCGGCGTCCTCAGCCCACGTACGCCAACAGTGTTGCAAATTAACAAAACACGGTCGCTAAGTGGCGATGTTTGTGTCTCCTTGACCGCGAGTTCTGACAATTACTAATGCATCGTCAATTAACTTTGACCCGAAATATTTTAAAACCTTTGAAGTTTATAATAATATATATACTGTATTATAATTGCTCGCATATGTTTTTAAATTATTTTTGAATAGCCGTCATTTTTCAAAATTGGTTTTGAGAATGTTTATTTTTATGCAAGCTTTGACAGTTTTCGTGTAAATATATTAAAAATACTACAAATATGTAAATTCGATTTACATATATTCACTGTCCATTATGCTACTTATTGCTTTTCCGGACACGCAGAATGAGAAGTACATTGTTGGCCACACACTACTTATTTATCATACATATGTTTTGTAAACAGGGTTCGCACTTTACTTAACAATTTTATCAAAACATTTACCAAAATATGAAAAAACAAACGATAACGTAACATACAATTTACTGCAAAATTTATAAAAAATCTATAATTTCAATATTTATTTTATTATAATATTATTAATAAATAAATTGTAAATTTAAATTAACATAATATAATAATATTATCAATATATAATATTATTAATAAATAAATTGCAAATTAAAATAATAATAATAATAATAAAAATAATATCTTTTTTATTTAGGAATATTCCATAATACAGTGTTTCTCCTTGAACCGAAAGTGATTTGTGAATAAAGGTTTCTTGTCTAAAGCATCTTCTTCCCTCAGATCTCTAGCTTCCATACTTCTCTTCACTCCATCCATCCATCAATCGTACTCTAGGCCTGCCTCTTCCACTTCTTCAATTAGCTTTCTAATTAATGATCTTATATGGTATTCTCTCTTCTTCCATTCTTATGAGGTGTCCATACCATTTCAAACGTTTTGTCTTCTATTGTTCCTAATATGTTTTCTCAACTTGCATAATTTCCCTTATTGTGATGTTTCTGACCTAATCCATTCTTCAAATTCCTGTACGTCGCCTCCAAAAATCCATTTCTACTGCTAACAGCTGGTTGGCTTATTTTCTACTTACTGTCCAGGTTTCGACCCATATAATAAAATGCTTTGTAACAGAAGTGAAATGTAGTTTTCTTCGTTCTGTATATTACATTTCTATTCCAAAGTACTGAGTTCAACATACCAACGATTCTTCTTCCATCAGTTATCTTTATTTAAATAATAATAATAATAATAATAATAATAATAACAACAACAATAATAATAACAACAATAATAATAATAATAACAACAATAACAATAATAATAACAATAACAACAACAACAATAATAATAATAATAATAATAATAATATATTGAAAATCTGTACTGTTCCAACATAAAGTTCTTAGGAAAATTTTAGGACAAAAGAGAGATGAACAGACGGGCGAATGCAGAAGACTACATAACGGTGAACTACTTGATCTATATTGTAGGAATCCGGATATAATAAGGACAGTTAAGTCTCGTAGACTGCGATGCGCAGGACAAGTGGTACGAATGCGGTATGAAAAGGAGGCATTGAAGCTTCTTATAGGAAACCAGAGTGAATACGGCCACTCGGTAGACCAAGAATGAGGCGAGAGAATAATATTTATCACGATTTGTGGGAAATAGATTATACAGGGGATGATTGGAAAACATTAACCCAGGATAGGGATGTATGAAGAGCTTATGGCCTTGTGGCCATGAACCTACGGGTTCCAAAGTGCCAATGAGTTAGTTTAAACGACATGATTTTATGCAGTCAAGTCTCAATGAATGAGATGTATGGAAGATTATTGTAGGAAAACCAGAGAAAAACAGCCAGTTGATAGATCAAGAATGAAGTGGGAAAATAACATTAAATATGATTTGGGCGAAGTAGATTATAATGAGATAAGAGGAAAACATTCGCTCAGGATAGGGATGTATGGAGAGTTCCAGATAGATCCAGTGAGTTACTTAGTTTAAACGACATAGTTTTATACGGTCAAGTCTCCTAGATTTCGGTTAGCTGGTCATGTGACACAAATGAGGAATGAAAGAGAGGCATGGAAACTCTGTAGGAAACTAAAGCGTAGGCGATATCAGGGAAATAGAATATACAGTGAATCATTGAAAAACTAATAGGTATAGGGATGTCTGGAGAGCCTATATATAGGCCTATATAATTACGTCATACACGTCTTCATATTTTCCAAATTACAAGATTTATACTCGACAGGCACCTGGTTTATTCAATGTACGCCTACAGTGTTGCAAATTAACAAAACACAATCGTTAAGTGTCACCTTATGTCACCATGACGCAGTTCTGACAGTACAAACGGATCGTCTATTAACATGGAAACAAATTTTTTAAAAACTTTGAAGATTACAATAAAATACATACTCTATGTAATTGCTCAGAGATGATTTAATATTATTTTTGAATAAATTAATATTTCATAATTGTCTGAAAATGTTTATTTTTTATGCAGCTTTGATAGTTTTCGTGTAAATATTAAAAATAATGCAATATGTATATTTGATTGAAATTTTATGAAGGCCATTGAGCTACTTATTGATTTTTCCGGAGACGGAGAATGACAAGTATATTGTTGCCACATCTACATTATTTGTTAGACTGTTGTGTAAACATATTTCGTATGTTAATTAGCAATTTTTTCGAAATGTATTAATATAAACCAAACGTAACATTAAATTAACTGAAACATTGGATAATTTACAATAATAAACATATTATTATAGTACTATTTATAATTAGTAAAACAGTTTAATAAATAAATTATAATTATTTTATAATTAATAATAATAATAATAATAATAATAATAATAATAATAATAATATATCCACCGCTGTAGTCTCGGGGTAGCGTGCTGCATTGTCACGCAGCGGGCCCGGGTTCGATCCCCGATCGGGATAGTTTTTCTGGGTGCGGTTTTTATCGGGGTTTTTCCTTACCTGTAAGACAAATGTAAGGAAAACTTTAAGGCCCAAACGGTCCCCGAAATCATATGGCCATCGCAATCATTATCATCCATATTCATCTTAGGTTAAGCTTAGGATTAGGGACTCTCCTGGCGCACCATTATCATCAACATCACCCATCATATCATCGGGGCAAAGTAACCCCACCTTCCTGGCGCCCCAACCTCATAAGTGGTGTACAAGTACGCCACGACAGGAGAGAAACCAGGAATGTCGAAAGACATACCTGGGGCATTTGAAAAAAAAATAATAAAAAGCAATAATATGAAATAATAATGGAAATGAATAATGGAAATACTGTACTATTTCAGAATAAAGTTCTTAGGAAAATTTTAAGACAAAAGAGAGAAGAAGAACGACGGGCGAATGCAGAAGACTAAATAACAGTGAACTACATGATCTATATAGTAGGAAATCGAATATAATACAGTTAAGTTTTATAGACTGCGATGCGCAGGACACATGGTACGAATGCGGAAAGAAAGAAGTGCGGCATTGAAGCTGGTATAGAAAACCAGAGTGAAAACGGCCATTCGGTAGACCAAGAATGAAGCGTGAGAATAATATTTATCATGATTTGGGTGAAGTAGATTATACAGGGGTTGATTGGAAAACATTATCCCAGGATAGGGATATATGGATAGCTTATCTACACGCGGCCGTGAAACTAAGGGGACGATAATGCTAGTAAGTTAATTAGTTGGTTTAAACAACATCGTTTTTTACAGTCAAGTCTCGTAGACTTCGGTGAGCAGGTCATGTGACACAAATGAGGAATGGAAGAGGGGCATGGGGGACGATAGTGCTAGTAAGTTAATTAGTTGATTTAAACGACATCGTTTTTTACAGTCAAGTCTCGTAGACTTCGGTGAGCAGGTCATGTGACACAAATGAGGAATGGAAGAGGGGCATGGAAATTATGTAGGAGGTTAATGTTAACATGATACTAGGGAAGTAGAATATACAGGGAATGATTGGAAAAATCTCAGGATAGTGATGTCCGCGAGTCTAGGTACCACGGTACGATAATGACAATAAGTTAGGTGAGAAAGTTGACAGTTAATGTACACAAAATTATTGGATGATCTGGCGCTCCATGAGTCGTCTCTTTCGTTTCAACTTTAAAAAAAGTTTAACGTAGTCACATATGCCGTTCTTGCGATTAAGTCACCTCAACTCCACATTTAATTTTCAGGCATTTTTTTTTGGTGGGGGGAAATAATTCAATTTATATACTTTCCTCAGATTATTATTCACATATTGCTATAATAATGAATGCGTTTTTTTCAAGTTTTAAATTCGATTAATGAAGGTGGACTTCTGGCAGAGAATCCGCTATCATGAGATTGAAAATAAAATTATAAATATAATGTGTTAAAATTGAGAAATCACATAATGCTAATTTATATTTATGATTGATAACAGTTATCAGCACAGTTATTAAGTTTGAAACCAAGAAATATTAAAAAAAATAACCAACATCTGATGTAATCAACAACATATTCTAGACAAAAATAAAGTAAAAATTAAAATTTCGATGACCTATTTTTGGTAGTTTTAAAAATTTGAGACATTATATAAATAATTATAACTGTTTAACTGCTTTTATAACTGTTATTATTGGATATTTAATAGTTATAACTGCTATTATTACGTCATACACTTCTTCATATTTTCCAAATTATAACATTTATTCTCGACAGGCGTCTGGTTCATCCAAGGTACGCCTACAGTGTTGAAAATTAACAAAAAACACGATCGCTAAGCGGCGATGTTTGTGTCACCTTGACGCGAGTTCTGACATTACTAGTGGATCGTCAATTAACATGGAAACGAAATATTTTAAAAACTTTGAAGTTTATAATAAAATATATACTCTATGTAATTGCTCGGAGATGTTTTAATATTATTTTTGAATAGCTTAATTTTTCAAAATTATCTGAAAATGTTTATTTTTTATGAAGCTTTGACAGTTTTCGTGTAAATATTATAAATAATACAATATGTAAATTCCATTGATATATTAGACGGGCCATTCAGCTACTTATTGATTTTTCCGGAGACGCAGAATGAGAAGTACATTGTTGCCACATCTACTTTATTTATCAGCCCATGTTTTGTAAACAGGGTTCGCACGTTAATTAGCCATTTTATCAAACATTACAAATATAAACGATAACGTAACATACAATTTACTTCAAAATTTATAAAATCTATAATTTCAATATTAATTTTATTATAATATTATCAATAAATAAATTGTAAATTAAAATAACATAATATAATAATATTATCAATCTATAATATTATTAATAAATAAATTGTAAATTAAAATAATATAATAATAATAATAATAATAATAATAATAATAATTTTTTATTTAGGAATATTCCACAATACAATGTCTCTTCTTCAACCGAAAGTGATTTGTAAATAGAGGTTTCTTGTCTAAAGCATCTTCTACCCTCAGATCTCTAGCTTACATACTTATCTTCACTCCATTCATCCATCGTTCTCTAGGCCTGCTTCTTCCACTTCTTCAATTAGCTTTCCAATTAATGATCTTCTATGGTATTCTCTCTTCTTCCATTCTTATGAGGTGTCCATACCATTTCAAACGTTTTTCTTTTATTTTTTCCTAATATGTTTTCTCAACTTGCATAATTTCCCTTATTGTGATGTTTCTGACCTAATCCATTCTTGAAATTCTTGTACAGGGCTTCCAATATAAAACCGGACACGCCTCACGGGGTTTCACCCGTCAGGCAGCGCTCTCTCCTCGTCCGCATTTCACTCTGCCAGCCGCAGAGTGTCCGGTTTTATACTGGAAACCCTGTACATTGCCTCCAAAAATCCATTTCTAATGCTAACAGCTGGTTGGCTTATTTTCTACTTACTGTCCAGGTTTCGACCCATATAATAAAATGCTTTGTAACAGAACGTGAAATGTAGATTTCTTCGTTCTGTATATTACATATCTATACCAAAGTACTGAGTTCAACATACCAACGATTCTTCTTCCATCAGTTATTCTTATTTAAATAATAATAATAATAATAATAATAATAATAATAATAATAATAATAATAATAATAATAATAACAACAACAACAATAACAATAATAGTAATAATAATAATATATTGAAAATCTGTACTGTTCCAACATAACGGATTTGTTTGGTATAATGTATATTCACGCTATCTTTTGGATATGTTTTTTCTATATATCTAAATTGTACGTAGTATACAAAAACGGCAGTGCCTTACTTCCCCTCCTCGGTAAGTAATTTGTAATATTACAGTATAGTTATTTAGTTATTTATAGGTTGGCAATTCAAAAGAAAACCAAACTTTCAATCATGGTCGTCATTCCTGTAAGTACGACAGGACGCACTATCATGCAAATAATGATTCTAAAAATGTCCTTTGTTGCTAATGTTGACGTAATAACTGTACCGTAACGTAGCAACGTCATTAAATGTGAAAATGCAGAATATTTTACAAATTAAATATTAAAATGTATTATTTGACAGATTGAATATAGAAGTGTTTCATCAATCAATATATACCGTGGAAATGTATATATAGACCTTCCTCTATCAGGTAAATATTCAATACCACAGTTAACATCTTTAAATGAAGGGTACAAGGAAAAAATCCAGGAAAGTAACTTTTCCACCACTAAAGAAATGTATTTTAACTGCGGCGATTAGAAACAAAGGGATTGAGTGATTTTCTCTCTTTAAAAAAGTTAGAGTGTAAATGCATTGTCTTTTTCGAGTTATCTGGGAGAAAATACACATCACCCGCAGTTATAATTTGAATTGCCTGTCATTTTCCTATAAAACTTCAACTTTAAAACTGTTTTCTGAATACTGCAAAACTTGCACTTTTACTTCTACCCTCAACAATTACACAACGTACCTACTTTTTTTAAATATGTGCCAAATATGGAAGGCAAATAAACCCATGATCATACAGTTTCTTTATTTTTTTCGATTCTTAAAATATAGTAACTTACTTTCCATTGAGAATCTAATACTCTATTTCGAGAATAAAGTGACCAACCTGGTACTTTTGCGGTCCCTCAAATGTGTATTAATACATCACGTGATACACTGCATATGCATTTGAAAGATAACTCGTTGAAAATCAAAACAAATTTAACTCTAAAATTGCAAATATTCTGTTTTTCATTCTTATGGATAACATCTGCTTTAATTCTATTTTTAAAGTAAACATCTGCGTTCTTGAAAATAAACAAAACTTCATGCCGCGAGAGGCTTGCAAGACAATTGATCTATTAATTGGCTGACCTCTTGTGTCATTTTATAGAGGTATGTAAAATTGTGTAAAGTGATCCCACTACAGGCTACAGACGATAATGTAAACAGTATGTGGTTGGTATGTGGTCAGGATTCTTCTAATTCTTATAGTCGCTGTTTATTAGAGCTGCACAAATTCATCGCGATCCTGGGTGGACACCGATTTCCTAATTAACTAACTAACTCACTGGCTTTATCGAACTCCTACATTTATGGTTGCTCGGATATAAGCTCTCCATACATCCCTATCCTGAGGTAATGTCTCCCAATCATCCACTGTATAATGTACGTATCTCAAATCATTCTTGGTCTACCGACTGGGCGTTTCCCCAAGGTTACCGATATCTTAACGACTAATATTCCATGAGAAAATTTCTTCTCCATAGGAACTTGTGGGCGGGTGCCAAGACATGATACATTAGGTCGTTGGATTTTTCGATTCCTGTACTAATTATTGTTCCGCATTAATAATTTTCCTCCGCCTATTGCTTGCTTTGTTCATTAACTCCAGGTTATCTACTTATCTGGAATATCGATCTTATTGATTTTTCTCCTTTAAAAATTCTCTATGTTTTGCAAGTTAATACACGACACTCATTTGTTCTCAGACTACAATATTATACACTACATAAGTTAGTTATTTCGGGAGATCAACATAATGTTTCAGGTTCTAGTTCAAAGTAAACGTTAACACAAATTTCATAAAACATCACGACATCTCTTGAAAGTGAAGTGAGTATGTAAATGTATTAACATATTTGTCAAGTTTTCTGGTGGAAAACACTCATCATCCTATATATTTGTAAAGGTGTATAGGGATCCTCTTACAGGTCTCAGATAGCTATTGAAAAAGTAGGAGATTATGGCTGCCGCCTGTTTAGCCTTTTGGAGACTATTTATCTCCCGAGTTTTTCAGTACTGCGTGATGGACTTTTTAGTCAAGATTGATTTTAAGGATTGAGTAGAACCCAGTGACATGATCCTACCACAATTTTTAGTCAAGTGGTAAAAGCCCTGGCCTTATCTGTTATGGAACTCGCGACCACCCGGCTTGTAGTCTATTGCCTTAACAAATTATTCAAAGTGTTTCGGACTATTTTTTTTTCAGAATATTTTATTGAATGTTTCCTGTTCTAGCTAATGTTGATAGTCTAATTTAAAACACTAATTCATCCTGTTTATTTTATTTTATTTATTTATTTATTGCACAACAATTGGACTTTCTTACTTTTGCGCTGAGCGGATGGAAATAAATGTGAACGAAAAATAAACATTAAATAGGAAAAATACATGATGACATACTTAGGTGAGTTTCTAATTATGACTACGGTACATCATGAAGACAGCAAAGAACAACACAATATAACAAAACACATATCATACCCAAAGTTAAGTTAGAAAGAGAAAATGTTTAATTAATAACAATTCTAAAAAATATCTACGTTCATCAGGGATTCCATGACCTTGACGATAGTGGGAGTGTTTCGAGCTAAATCAGAAGTACCATGGCAGGGCTAACTCTACTGGACAAACCTTGAGCGAGAAACAAAATAATTAATTAATCTCCAAGAACGTGTCAAACTGCATCAATGCATGAAGACAAAAATTTGACTTTCCAACGAAAGATGACAGAAGACAGAACAATGGGCAGGAGGGAAATGTTAGCCGTAGGGAAGATAATCTTCTAACGGATATAACATTAAATAAACCGTAGTCATCCAAGTTGCAGTTTGCTGTTAGAACCCACTCCAAAAATATTCCAACAAAAGAAGCTAGACCATGTATAATCGGATAAAACTTAGTTTAGAAGGCAGTGTTATGACATTATTTCTATATAACGACGCTCTTTAACATCAAAGATCATTAGAGCACAATTCAAATCTGAGTGAAAAAGAATCAACATATTTTTCTCCCAGTAATTTTTCTTCAAACGTGAGGTTCTTTTACGTGCCGTAAATGTTTTCACGGTACCCAAGTGTTTGGTGACTTTTCGACAAAAACCAGTGCACAGTCTTTTTACGTCCTGTAAATCCACAGATCTCGGCGAGTTTGAACTCGTGACCCTGGAGGTCAGATGGACGCATGGTAACCATTGGTCCACCAAGATTGTCTACGAAGTTCAAGAAGAAGAAGAAGAAGAAGAAGAAGAAGGAGGAAACAAAGGACAAAGAGAATATATTTGATATATTTGTTCTATTTGCATGAAAAATACATACTAATTAACTCACTGGTATTGCCGAACCCTTAGGTTTATGGCCGCACGGACATAAGATCTCCATACATACCTATCCTGACCTAATGTTTTGCAAACATTCCCTGTATAATCTACTTCCCTCAAATCATCTCTAATTTTATTTTCCCACCTCATTCTTGGTCTACCAACTGGGCGTTTTCCATCCGGTTTTCCTATAAAGTAGCTTCCATGCATATCTTTCATTCCCCATTCTTGACACATGTCCTGCACATCGCAGTCTTCGAGACTTAATTGTTCTTAATAAATCTGACTTCCTATAAAGATCACGTAGTTCACTGTTATGTAGTCTTCTCCATTCACCTTTCTGTTCATCTCTCTTTGGTACAAAAACAATCCTAAGAACTTCCACACAATGTCAAATTAACAACATTTTAACTTATTATCACATTTTTATCAAGATGAAGCTGTGATTTGAGAAATTTTAAACAAGGGATTCCACGAGAGAACTAAATGTAATTTGTTGTTTTATTCGTTATGGGCCTCCTCCGCTACGTATAGGTAATACATCCAGTATTTATATTCCATTAGCTTGGTTTAATCTCACACTTTGTACTACGGTACTTTTATGTACCACACAGAACACGGTGGGCATCCTCGAATGAGTGATGAGCTTAATGTCAGGGCCACCTCCAAGACAACACAACATTAAGACGAAACACGCCATTCACACACACATTCATACTAAACATGGCGAATATGAGAATGATGGCCAGATGATGTTCGGGGACCATTTTGGTCCTAATAATTTTAAAGACGATAACTTCCATAAAACATTTGTTGAATAACAAAAATTATGCAATAACTTAGAGTACGTACAGAAGCAACGCCACTAAATGTAAAATTGAAAAATATTTTAATTAAAAAATATTAATATTTCATAAATTGAAATCAGAACTGTTTATATCTATGTTTATATTGTTAAGAGTTTTAGACGGATCAATGATGAATGTTTTTTCTATCAGGTAAATATTAATACATTTTCACATAACTTATTTAGCATCGTTTAATTGGCTCATTCCATAAAGTAATAAATTTAACTGTAAACTTACAAATATTCTATTTTACCTTATTTTTGATAACATTTTGTTATTATGCTTTAAAAATAAGTCATTCCTTTGTTTAAACTTGATTAAACCCATAGAGTGATAAGTGTGCAAGGCACTTGGTATAACAGAGAGGTAGACGTTATAGCTATGTGTGATAAGTGGGCAACCATCGGATTCCCAAAATGTTATACACGGTACATACTACAACTGAAATTCCTCACAATTCTAAGTGGACACTGTTCCACACTAGCCAACATTCAGTGAATAAATTTCTTCCACACAGGGACTCGAACCAAGGCATTTTCGATAGCTCTACGACAAGGCGTAATGTCTGTATTTTTCACTTTCAATATTAACACTATATGAATATTTCCGCACCAACAACTCTCTTCCATCTATTGCTTATTTTTTTATAAACTCTAGGTTATATATTGTTCGAAATATCCATTTTATCAATACTTTTCACAATTCTTTATTGGATCAGTATAGAAGATGAATATACGTGCAAGCCATTGTGGTAAACACTAGCAGGATTTCAGAGAAATAATTAATATCTGTTTTCTTCGCCAATTTAGTGAGCATCCCAATCGAAGTGCATGAAGAAAACTTGGTGAAATACTTCAACCTCATCTGCTGAAATATCGTCAATTTTCAGCACTTCAAATGTCTAAACCTTAAACTTCTTACAGCATAATCCTTAAATAACGACTGTTTAATGTAGTTTCTTACAATTTTACTTGAGTTAGAAATAATGTATGCATTATAGCGGAGCACAATATTTAAAAAATGGTTAAAATATTCAGTTATTAATATTACTGATTTTATCTTTAACATTAATCGAGATTATTGGTAAAATAAATCGTTTAAACGTTTATCGCACAACACACCGTATTCAGTGTCACAGTAACGTTATAAAGTATATAATTTAACGCCCTGAAATTAGAAGCAAAGCCACTTATCGGTAAACTTCCCATTATAATTCGCCATCAGATTAAATTGGAGGTTTTTTAAAGCAGGACTTAGTTTCGTAAGGTCCTAATTCATGACACTGTCGCTATCACAAACACAAAACACAACCAAGTGATGGGAAGATGTTAAATTGGTGTAGATGTTATGCCCCCAAAAAAGGGGGGGTGGTCATGAACCAGTTAAGATTGATTGAAACACTGCCACTGAATTTTTCCTTGACATTTTTCCTACCAGGTGGTGACTTGCAAGAAGCGGTTACGATAGGCGAATGTTATATTGTGTTGCTCTTTGCCTATCTTCGTGATGTACCGGAGACATAACTCAAGACTCAGCTAGGGAAAGTCGTCATATGTCTCTTTCCGGTCTATTTTTGCGCCCTGGTTGCGTTTTGTCGTACTTACAGCACTGGGGAGACCATGATTTCAAAATTCAACTTTCTACATTTTGAGGTTGCCAACCTAAATAACTATACTGTAATGTTACATGTTAAAAAACCGACGTGTGGGAAGTAAAATCACTGCCCTCATGAAAACTACGTACAATGTATCTACACAAATTAGCCAAAGATAGTGTTAATAAACATTATACGAAACAAACCCACTGCATTTTAAATGAACTGAACATTATTTGAAAGATTGTAAAACAATAAAATACATACTTGCCGCCATTTTATGACTAGATTGGTGCCATTGCCTCCTTTAATTTCAACTAATAAACATTGCCCACACTGTTAACAAGTACTACTATAAATAATATAATTATCCCTTATTCTTCTTCAGTAATAGATCTTGGACTACATCTAGAAGCAAATTTAATCTGGCAAACAACAAGTGAAAGACATATGTAAAAAGACTTTCTCCATCTTACATTATCTTAGACGTTTTTAAAGAATCTTCTCCTAGTACAATTAAAACAAATCTTGTGCAGAATTTGTGATGCCACACTTCGATTATTGTGACGTAATAATTATATAATGATCTAAACTATGTCATTCGCAGAGACCTGTAGCTGAAAGATTATTTACATTTTATAATTCAATAATTTCTAGAATAGTCATATCGACCCCCTGTTGTGTTCATAATGCTTGCGTTCGATTCATTCTCGATATCCGCTGTTATGACGGTATTTCCGAAACACTTCAATAACCTCATTTGGCTCCATCTTACTGACAGACGTAAATTGCACTCTCTTTCACTACTTTTCAAGCTTCTGAATTCCTACAATCCTAGTTACCTGGCGTCCAGATTTGAGAAGTTATCTTCTTACCACAATATTGACACTAGGTCACAATATAACAGGTCTGCTAACAATCACTCTTCATAGCACTTCCTCTTATTCTACTTCCTTCACAGTAGCTTCTGCCCGCTCCTGGAATTTCCTCCTCTAGATATCAGGGTTACCGCACGCTTGGTTCTTTTAAGTAACTGTTTTATACAGTGACTTGTTGTTCTAATAGGTATTATTTCTCAATTCATTTATTTATACTTTGTCGTTAATAATATGTTCTCTTTTTTTATAAATCTTGTACATATTAATGTATTCGTTAAATCTGATAAATCAAATAATAATTGTTTATTTTATAACAGTAATGTTTATGTTTATTGTATTTACGTAAGACTATTTCTTGTACCTTTTTAAAACCTGGTTGAGTGACAGACAAGCCCTTAAGGTCTAAATCGCAGGAAAAATAAAGTTATTACTTACTTACTCAATGGCACTATCGAACCCGTGGTAATGACTGCGCGGACATAAGCTCTCCATACATCCCTACGAGCTAATTCGTTTCCAATCATTCCTGTATAATCTTACTAGTACTTGCCCTCAAA
>JASPKZ010002231.1:0-61915 GCA_030220185.1 Diploptera punctata | reverse complement strand
ATACACCTGATAAGTTGAACATTAATGTGGCATTTAAAACTAATAAAACTTAATAAAATATAATAAAAAACAATAAAACCAAAATAAAAAAAAATAAAAAATTATCAGGTGTATAAATTGAAGTGTGGCACATGTGACAATGTCTATATAGGACAAACTGATAGACCTTTTATCTCTCGGATAAAGGAACACGTGAGAGCATATAACAGAAATTTAGAATATTCAAAATATGCTAACCACCTATTCCAATTTAATCATTGTTTTGATCCAAATTTTGAAATTTTACATGTTTGTGATAAGGGTAAGAAGTTAGATCTTTTGGAGGCTGTAGAAATGAATAAATTGAAAAGTAGTAACAAACTGTTAAATTCTCAACTTGATTTGAATGAATCCCCTTTGTTAAATTAAAAAAATTAAATAAATATTGTTGTATTGTTGCTTAGATCAGTTGGAACACAATTCATAATTTGTTAACATGTCTGATGAAGGTACAGTGTACTGAAACAGCTGTCACTGAATTATATAATAAATATGAAAATCAAATAAAACTATGTTTTACTTTTATTTAATTAATATATATTATACTTATGTTAGTTCCACATATACATTACCTTCAACTCAGGCAGAAAATCTTCAAGATATGTAACTGGAAGACAGCAATGTTTATTTCTGCTTACTTGGTCACTATCCATTGAATAAAATTGATCCCATAAGCTGTTAAAATAATAAAATCTGTTATTATTACAAATACACAGGGCCTAATTACAGATATCATAAAAATAAAGACAAAAGATGGACATTTAATAATATACCCATATTAATATAGTTAATAATTCTTGTTAAGAAAAACTTGTAGTTTAGAAATTTGTAATCAATTGTTAAACATCTCATAATAACCAAACATTCGTTATCAAGGGTCAAAGTAGGGATGGTGATGCCTTGTCAAGTCCAAGTTGCATCATCCTGACCTTAGATGTGTAATTGTTACTAAAAGATGACATCATAATAGCTAGGACTGGTTATGATAGAATTATCTTGGATTCGATATGGATAAATAAGAGTGTCCGGAATGGACAAGGGACAGCAGCGGGACTGATTGCGGTCCCTTCAGGAGGGCCCAGCGGGCCGGAGGCATCTACATGGGTAACGTATTTTCATCCGTCATTTCTTTGGTCATTTTAAGATTTAGAATCAAATATGGGACCAAAATGGTCCGAGGAACTTCATTCAAACAAAGTTGAACATTTTTTAAAATAATGGATATCTCTCTCTAACTGTTAGCATTTTAGTATCTGAATATTTTTGACGTGGGACAATGTGGCGATTTCAGCTGATTTTTATAACAGTGTTTTTTGAGTTGATTTTCTTTATGTTTGGTACCTATTTTAATAAAAATGTTATTTTTCGTTTACTGTGGTTTAATATGTTAATTGTAGAACTCCTAGTCCAAACCAAGGCCAACCGCTCGGGCCTAAGTCAACTTAAACAATAGGGAACTTAACGCTACAAATACGCAGGGGCTTAACAGACGCGCGCGCGTAACAGTTATTTTCAAATGATAGCACAGTATATGGATTAATAAAGTGTGATAATAGAATTAAAAACTCTGCAATGGAGGAACTGTATAAATAAACAAATTTCACAGCAAGTCAAACATATGGTCCAATTTGATGTTTTATGGAATATATCTTTCTTTGCTATTTAATTATATGCACACAATTATGTTGCAAGAAAACAAATTTGGCAACCGCTAGAGCCATTTTTCAATTATGGTTTTTACTTAAATATCCAAATCTAATGAAAGATAATGCCCCCACTAGAACAATTTTTTAAATTCAGCTTCAGGTTAATCCCCACTCTTAATGGTCTGATTTTGTTGGTTAACAAACTCAATCATACTTCAATGTTTTTATTATTCATTTCATACATCTCAATGATGGATAAATCATATTTGAAGAGAAAAATTATAGGCTCAGACTGGACTCGAACCCAAGACCTTTGGTTTTCTAGCTCAATGCTCTACCAACTGAGTATCTGAACGAATTCCAATCTAATCGCAAATTTTTCTCTTATACGGTATATGCGGTCAATTCCCATGCACCAAATGCTATGAAACCTTTTGCTTCTATCTTGCAAATGGCAGCTTATTAAGAAGACATTTATTTGGGTTCGAGTCCCAGACTGAGTGTATAATTTTTCTCTTCAAATATGATTTTTTAATCATACTTTTTTATTGATTGTTATACGCGAAGAGTGGTTCCAGAAAAAAAAAATTGTAGTTGCTACACTCTAATTCAACCCAGGAAGTTACTATAGACATTATGGGCTACGCCAGTGCCCCCCTACGTACATGGGGTAGATGTTGCCAAAATCATAATAACGGTATTTGTTTGTTTAAGGAGGGGAGGAAGGGGAAGGTTAGTAGTACTTTTTTCAAATCTATGTACTATACACTTAAAAAACATAGTTTTTCTTTTAATGGCATGCGAAACTAGTTTTTAGTAATATAAGAGTTGACACTTTCACACTGGATAGTACAGGTCTGCATGAGCTCAGTGACAAGTGGTAACTGTTTTTTCTTTAAGAGGGGGTGGCTTGGATGGCTACAACTTACAACTCTGTACCTGCTATCAGTTTTATTTAAGGATTTCTCTCAAGAAAATACTGTTAAAATTGCAACCCAGTTCCCTATTTCAAACACACAGTAACTTCCTGGGTTGAATCTGACTGTAGAGCTTTAATAGACATGCATACATACATACATTATTAAATTTTGTCTTGCCATTTTCGGTGTGTCTACTAAATAAGATTGATAAATTTTCATGACAACAACCTCAATAGTAGAACTGGTCAAGTACACATTCACTCCCACTCGAATCTCAAAGGATACATCGCCAAATTAAGGGTTAATTAAATTGTATGTTATACATTGCAACAAAGCAAACATAGCATTAGCTAGAGTGAATTTTCAATTTTAGGTAAACCCACTTCTAATGTTGGATTTTGCTGATTTTTGGAGAATACCTTCCTTGTTTCATTTTAATAACCTCTACTGAGTTTTATAGTGAAACCGAACATTGTGACTGCTAGAGCAATTTTAAATTTCCATTTCAGGTGAACTCCTACACCTAATGGTTTGATTTTGCTGGTTAACGAATTCGACCTTACTTATTTTAGGAATTCTCACTATGAGGTATATTCATTAAGGTAGAATTTGTATCACTCACCTCATATTGTTCTTCCTATTTGACTATAAACTAGTTTTGGAACATAGTTTCTGTTCCATCCTCAGTATCGTCACGGCAGTTGTTCTGTCGTCTTGAAGAGCTGTCCTTCTCTCCTTCCATTGGCTGACTGAAAAACCTCGAAACCAGGTCAAGAAAGAAGCTAAATTATTAAAACAAATAGAAAAACCAAAAGAACTTACTGTTTGGGAAAAGATCTACATTCAAAAGAGCAAAAAGAAGAAGAAATTGATGAACATTGAAATTCCCAGTGAGAATGACCTGGTTTCGAGGTTTTTCAGTCAGCCAATGGAAGGAGAGACGGACAGCTCTTCAAGACGACAGAACAACGGCCATGACGATACTGAGGAGGAACAGAAACTATGTTCCAAAACTAGTTTATAGTCAAATAAGAAGAACAATATGAGGTGAGTGATAAAAAATTCTACCTTAATGAATTTGACCTTGCTTTTTTTTTAATTGACTGCTATACATTAAGTTTGAGTCTGTTAAAACAAAATTGTGGCTGCTAGAACATGAACAGATACAGGCGTGCACGCACACACACACATAAATATATAATTTTGGGCATGGTTATTTTTGGTGTCTACTAGAGAGAATCGGTGAAGATCTGTAATTAAAAAGAAATCTTTTCATAAGAACAACCTCAATAGCTTCATTCCATTGGAATTTCCAAGAGAACTGGAGGGCACTGGAAAACATACATACTTATTAAACCATGAAGGTAATAAATACATAGATCATGAAGAAATACATTTATTTACTTACTGTAATATTTCAGTCCTCTTCAAATAAGTAAGTTGAACATACTCTTCTACTTCTTCATCCTCGAGAAGCAAACGTGAAGATTTGGAACCCATTTTACTTCAAATACAAAAATACACAATAAATGAATTGGATATTATTTTTACAACTCACCTCATAAAATTCCATGATTCTCACAAGACCGGTTTCTTCTATCCTCACCAAAACTCCTAATGTTGAATTTCTGCTGTCAGCATCAACTTTCCAACTGCCATTTGGTGAACTTTGAGATCAAATTTTGCTTGCCAAGAACTTCAAAATTCATGGATCTATATTTGTCCTACTGAATGTATATCTCTTCCAAAGTAATAATTCTAAAGGCTTCTCTAAATATTTCAAAAGTTTAGTTTCTTTACCAATTTTGTGATTCTCTAGCTCACTACGAGTTTCAATTGCCGATTTTTTAATTTCACCATTTTTTGTTTCTAATGTGTTCTTTGTATAAGTATTTAAATTCCTTTTGTTTTTTCTTATGTATACTTTATTGCAGACATTGTAACTACTTTGATAAATTCCAGACTTTTTTTTACTATCTCGGGTATTAACTTTTTTATTAGAAGGTTACCCAGGCTAAATTTGTTTATCAGTGCTAATGTAATATTGAATTTGTTAAATATTTTTTTGAAATTATCTGTGTGTTTCAGGATGGAAAGTAATATTCTCAATTTTTTTCTTCTTCTAGAAATTAGATTGTAGGATGGAGTATTCTTTCATCTTTTTTTGTTGTTTGAATTTAACTTATTTATTATCATCTCCTTTCCAAGCCATTTAATCTGGCTATGGGTAAAATGTTATTGTATACTTTCTTAAAATCCTTTTTACTTCATGGAATCTTTGTTAATCTGTATATTAAACTGTTCTATATTACAAGTTTATGTGCAATATGATTAAAACATGAAGATTTAATATAATATTATTTGTGTATCTTTTTGGAGAAGGAATTATAAATCGTGGTGTGAGACAAGGCTGCCCCCTATCCCCAACACTCTTTGCAATTTATATCAATGAAGTAATATGTTGCTGGAACAAAACATATAAATTTGGAATAAGAATATCAGAAAATAGAAAATTAAACACCCTATTGTTTGCAGATGACCAAATAATAATAGCAAATTCCGAAGATAATCTACAGAAAGGTCTGTATGAACTTAACAAAATTACAGAAGAATATGGATTAAAGATATCTACAGAAAAAACAAAAAATTATGGCATTTCAAGGTGTAGATCCTGTCAGAAGTAAAATTGTACTGGACAATAAAATTTTGGAGCAGGTGAATAATTTTACATATCTAGGATGCAATATCTCATATGAAGAAGAAAAGGATGTAAATGCAAAAATATCTAAATTTTTAAGAATTTTAGGGTTAATAAATTCTATCTTCAAGCCACAGTTAGTCCAAAAGCATTCAAGACTGAAAGTGTATAAAACACTGGCTCTTCCAACTCTTTTGTATGGTAGCGAAGTATGGACGTTGGAAACAGAAGGATATACAGAGACTTAGATCTGCTGAAATGAGATATCTTCGGAGGACTGCAGGATACACACTACTAGATCACAAAAAAATGAAGACATCTTAGAAGAATTACACATGGAATCTTTAGAAAACAAAATTTCTGATTATAAGTCAAGATGGATACAACATGTTCATCGAATGGAAGATCACAGAATACCCAAACTAATGTTAAGATATCAACCCGCAGGAAGAAGAAGACCAGGACGTCCACTCAAAAGACTTCTGGATGGTGTTTCTCTTGAGGCTGAAACAGGTCAACAAATGGCCTAAATTCGTGAATGTACTATGATGATGATGATCTTTTTGGAAAGATTACCTATAAAATGAATATATTGTGGATTCTTCATTAAATGAATAACAACCCCCACAATTTATTTTCAGTTTTGATCCTTCAACAAGCAATTCAATTTTTTATTGCTGTTCATTCCTAAATATATATAGATCCAGAAACAGAATTTGGTTATTCTTTTCTAAATCAATAGTAAATTTCACAGATTCATATTGAAAGTTAAGTAATATCAAATACATCCTCAATATATTTGGAATTTATTACTAACAAAATATCACCAACATATCTGTACCAACACTTAAAAATCGATGGATAAGTATTGGTCATGTTCATTTGAGATAACCCATAAATAAATTAGCCAAAAACTTGCAGAAGTGAATTACCCATTGTCAAACCTGATTTTTTTTTTAATTTTCCATTGAAAGTGAAAAAAGAATTGTCAATACAAAGTTTTGTCTTCTATTGTTCTGTTTTAGTTTTAAGAAAATTTGCCATTTTTCCAAAAAATTTAACAATATGTCAATCGGGATGCTAGGATTAGGCTCTAGCGATTGGTGTGAGAATCATGGAGTTTTATGAAGTGAGATATAAAAATAATATTCAATTCATTTATATAAAATGTAAATTATCTCTTAGTTTTACATCCCACTGTAATTTTATTGAAACTACAAGACCCCATCTAATTAAAAATACTAAATTAAATGCTATCTATGATAATTAATAATAATAATAAATATTAATATTCTCTAAAGGCTTTTTTTTTACAAAATTTATTCCTTTCACTAATGAAAAAGTACATGTAAATCACCAAATTAAACATATTTACATAGGATCTGCCCCCCCCCCAATTTTGTTTGGCAATGGAGTTTACAGCCAGACAATTTTATAAGAATTAGCAACGTACTTCATTTCTCTTCAAATAAAATGAACTTCATATTAACCAAAACATTTTTTATTTCATATGTGGTTCATACATTTGAGTCATAGACCGTAAAACAGATATCTTTAGTAAATTGGAATGATATAGTTAAAACAAATTTATTCTGAAAAATTTGTTTTGTTTATGCATATTTATATATAGCCTATAAAACAATATGTACAGAATCACGGAAACAACAACATTTACTTTAAGAAAATTTAAAAATGTGTTATTTACAACATTAAAAAAGATTCCATTTTTGGGGTGAAAGAGATGATAAAAAAAACATTACTGTCAATATGACAGATCAACAAACAATTTTCCCACAAGGATTTCCTGAGTGATGTATTTTGCTTAACTTATTCCAAACCGTTACCAACTATTTGATTATTTCGCCTTATTTCAACCCAAAACATATCTGGTGTTACAATCATCAATTACATACATGCTACATTATTGAAAATGCAGCAAATAATCAACGAATAATCATTAAATTAATCAGATTTTGCACCTCACCTCATATATTTTGTGTTAATCCAAGACAGTTTTAAAGAGTTTACTCTTCATTGTTAACTGGCATCTGATGTGAGGTGTAAAATCTGATTAATTTAATGATTAAAAATATTACTTAAAAAAATTGTTAGTATTTGAGCATAACAAAGCTATTAATAATAATAATTAACTGTACATTCAATTAATGAAAATATAAACAATTAGTGTTATTTTCTAACAATATCTAAAGAAAATACTGGTATAGCACTTGCACATTAAGGGAAATAAAACATAACACCATCTGTGATATTATAAACTGATTTTAGAAAAAATAATTTTCCTGCTAGTCTTTTGTCACTGTAAGGAATGTTCACTGAAATAATTTAACACAACACTCCAAAACAAGAAATTATTATTATGAATGAAACATAAATATTTTTATAAAATAGAAGATTATAAAATGTAAAAATATTCCACAATGTATTTAGTTTCCAGATGCTGGAAAGTTTGTATGGCTTGTATGCACTTACCACAGATACTTGAAGCAAGCTTGTCTGTCACTTGTGCTATCAGATTAGAGAACAAGTTAACTATGAAACCATTTAATGAGAGAGAAAGCATACAGATCTGATTAGTCACACCTATCAACTTTTACACAACACAATAAAAGTCTGATAAAAACAAGAGGTATTATTTTCCTGTAGAGATAAAGCAAGAAGATAAGTTCTCACATTTCTAATTTGTTCTATTAACACATTCCATTGCAAGTTATATAGATCCATGACCAGCTGATTAACAAGGGCACCTGTCAAATTTAACCATCCAGTTTGACCCTAATTTTGGAAATATGTTTTGAATACATGTTAGCAACTAAACTGCTCCAACCCCTAATATTAAAATAAGATTCAAAATGCACTTAATATATAATTTAATTTTAACTTTTATGGAAAAACTACTATGAGGTTTAATTTAAACATAATTCAATATTTTTCAAATACTGATATTTGATATTTCTATGAAAAACTATCACTGATGAGATATCTGATTATCAATACAGATAAAAGTAATGAACTCTATTAAGCATAGGCATTAATATAGACACAAAAGTATATTATTTACAAAATGATCTCTTCATACAATTCCCATCAAAGTTGTATTTGTTGAAACTGAAAAGAAGCTTCTTCAGATGTTACATCGCCATTACCACTTTTATAACAAAATGGCATAGTTACATTGTTTATTCCAACCTCGCTATTCCCAAATACATTTTTGGTCATCTTACCCATTTTTGCATAAACTGTTCCTTTTTAATAATTAACAATACTCTGAAGACACAGCTCATTGCACCTATTTACTTCTTAGGAAAAAATATAACACTCAATATTAAATTAAAATGCTTCATACCTCACCTCATATAAACACATATATTAATAAATATACCTATGAGCAAAGAAAATTATGAAAAGAAAAAGAAGACAATTATTGTTGCAACAGAAAATGGTTTTGAAGAAAATATGATATACAAGAAAATAAATACATTTAAAAGACAAAAATAAATTAATGAAAACATTGACGATTTTTATTATTAATTTTTAACACTTCTCATTGAAGGATAAATTATATTTGAAGAGAAAAATTCTCGCCTAGACCAAGATTCGAACCCGGGACCCTTGGCTTTCCTGGCCAAGTGCTCTACTAAATGAGCTACCGAGGCACGTTGCGATCTAGACGCAAATTTTTCTCTTATATACATTGTATTTCCCTATGGTTTCAAGCATTTGGTACAAGGGAATTACAACGTATATAAGAGAAAAATTTGCGTATAGATCGCAACTCGCCTCGGTAGCTCAGTTGGTAGAGCACTTGGCCCGGAAAGCCAAGGGTCCCGGGTTCGAGTCTCAGTCTAGGCGAGAATTTTTCTCTTCAAATATAACGAAAATATACTTATAAAACAGAAGAAAAAATAAAATTTGATAAATTCACTTACCATACATTGAAACACTGCAAGTTTAAAAAAGATTAAAAAAGTTTAGTATAAGATTGGCACCGAAGAACGAATACAGCCTAAATAGGATATTTAAAATCAATAAAAATGAAAAAAATTGAAGAAGAAAAATCAGGAATTTATCAGATCAAATGCAGGGATTGTGACAAAATTTACATAGGAAAAACAAAAAGAAATTTGAAAACAAGGGTGAAAGAACATCTTAGAAATGTCAAAAATGGTGAAGTGGAAAAGTCAGCAGTAGCTCCTCATGCTTAGTCTGAAAAAAAAAATCCATATTCAAAAAGCAAGAAAGAAAAACTTATTAACTTCGAAATTTCCATGAATTCTTTTGGATCCAGAGGTTTATCAGTCCACCAACAGAGGGAAGAAGTAGTAGTTCTTCTGATCGACATAACATCAGTCGACGAGAAATTATTGAAGATGAAGCTGCCAAGGCTTTGAAACTGCAGTCCAATTAGAAGACTGGATATGAGATGAGGTATGAAGCATTTTAATTTAATCTTAAATTAAACCACATAGTGATTTTTTCTACAAAAATTCAAAATAACACTCAATACCATCATATGACACTACTGGACAACAAAATTTTACATGATAGTGATTAGTACAGGCCTACCTTACAGGATTATAAATATTACACTAAAATAAGTAATATTTTAGATGAGAATGTTTGAAATCAATTTATGTTTCTTCTAGGAACATTGACACTATACATAAAATGCACTGTACTTTCATGTATGAGGTTCTGCATTCTTTTGGCAATAATGTAGTCTGCTTTCAATTTATGCACCACTCTGACATACCATGTTATGTAAAAGATAGGTATTTGTATTACTTTTTTAGGATTAACACTATTAGACTGAAAATAATTTCATTAAAATAACCTCAAAATATTACTTCCTAAAATTAATTAACTATTAGGTATTATTTATTTAAGTAAAATTTCATCACCTCACCTCATAATCTTTTTCTTCTTAGACTAGTTTTGGAACTTTCTTTTTCAGATCCATCCTCAGTATTTTCACGACCATTGTTTTTGTCTTGAAGAGCTGCTTCCTGCTCCATCTGTTGGTAGATATTAATGAACTTTAAATGATTTGATTTCGAGGTTTTTCAGTCTACCAATAGGAAGTGGCTCTTCAAGACAACAAAAACGGTCATGAAATGACTGAGGATGGAACTGAAGAAGAAAGTTCTGAAACTATTATTAGAAGAAGAATATTATGAGGTGAGGTGAAAAAAATTTACTTGAATAAAGTATTTGTATTGTTTAAAGAGAGAAATGTAGAATTAGTGTATGTTAATAAAAATTATGTCTGTGTTGTTCTTACCTCATATTGTTGTTTCAATGATATGAGGTATGAATAACAGACAACACTTTTTATTAAGTAAAACCTTATAATGTTACTTCCTATTGTATTTTCAAATAAGTGTATGTTTTTTAAGTGTTTAGGTAATATTTTTTGGGTGAGGTTTTTCTCGGGGTTTTTCTTCACCTGTAGGACAAACGTCAGGAAAACTTTAAGGCTCAAACGGTCTCCGAAATCATATGGCCACCATCATCATCATCATCCTTCACTGGTGTGGAAAGCAACGGGAAGCTACCACACCTACAATTCCCTAGTAAAGCTGCAAAGCATAGCATGAAAATGCTATGATTGCAGTGAAAGACCTGTCCGCGGGCAGAATTACTATGGATGGATGGATGGATTTGACTCATCTCATATTTCTTGATTTTTATGCAAACCCGAGTTTCATCACTGAATTTGTGACATCGATGCAACACCACGATCCGGACGGCACTTGTGATCGTGGTGTTGCATTGATAATGTCACAAATTCAGTGAAGAAACTCGAGTCTGCATAAAAATCAAGAAATATGAGGTGAGTCAAAATACAACTCAAATTAATTAAAATAAAATTTTTAATTGATTAGGAGCAGAACATTTTGTAGATACTTCACTCATAGAAATTATGTTAATAGTAATTTCCTGGAGTTTTATATTACAATCAAATTTACAGGCAGGACCATTATTTAAGGAGCATTTTAGTTTACAATTTGGATAAGGACATAATAGTAGTAAACTGAATATGAGGATACAGTAGAGCGCCGGATTCTGTAAACTGTCCTTGAAAGCCAATGTGCCGTGTCAATATGCAATTCCCTGATCTTTAATGTCCTGTTTATATGCTACCTTCAAAGGATGATTGCTACATTTGATAACTGTCACTATATACATGAAGCACATTTTAAAGGAATACAATATAATAACAGACTGTAGGAATACACATCAAAGAGCTTGCAGTAAAAGATGTATTACCACCTATTTCTGTGTTTATTTGCAATGCTTACTCTTTTAACATTGGTCCCATTATAACAATCCCCTGACTTTGTTTTTGTTTGAACCAATCAAAAATCCTATTTTCCAATTTTGATTAGGTGATTGTTTAATTGATTTTAGATTTCCTTCAGTCGTTTAAACTGTATCCACATGCATTATAATTTCAGTTGCCTTTTAATTTTAAATACTGTACGAACACTAATCTTGTATTTTTTTCAGAAATAACTCTTGCACTTACACCTTCGTCTAATTCTTGCAGAACTTCTATCTTCTTCCTTCCAAGTATTAGGCCAAGGCCTGTTACGATCCTATAGAAAATTTCCCCTCCAGCATTTCATAGGACGACCCAGAGATCTTCGTCCTCTTGGTATATAATTATAAACAGCTTTGGGGATCCGATTTGAACTCATTCTTTCAAGATGGTGTTTCCAATTTAGTTGGTACTGTTTAATATATTCCAAAATTGGCATAGTCTTCAATTCTTTTAAGATATCGGTGTTCCTTTTCCGATCCCATCTGGTGTAACCCGCTGTTCTGCACATGAATCTCACTTCACAAGCCTTATTCTGCTTTCATGTTGTCTTTTTAGTGTCCATGCTTCACTACCATAGGTCAACATTGGTCTAGCCAAAGTGTTATATAAACGTAATCTGGTGTTTTTTTTTGTACAAGGGATGGTTTCATAACTTGATTAATAATTCCCAAACTTTTATTATAACTAGTAATTTTTTCAGGGATATCCTTTTCATCCCAGATAGAGAGATAATATCCAAGATATTTAAATTGATTAGATCTCTCTAAAATTTTATTCTGGAGGCAGATTTTACTTCGTATGGGGTCCTTCCCATGAAATTCCATAATTTTAGTTTTGTTAATTTGATATTTCCATATTAAATTTGGCAGCTGTTTTTTGCAATTATAAATTGATCGTTGCAAATCATTTTCGGAAAGTGCCAGAAGAGCGCTATCGTCTGCAAAAAGAATAGCATCTAGTTTGAGGTTCCTATTGATGGGTATATATCACCGTTGTGATTTTCTCCATTTGGTTATCATTCTATTCATGTATATAATGAAAAGCGCTGGTGAAAGTCCAACATCCCTGTCTTACTTCAGTGTTGATCTTTTTCCAAGAAGGTAGTTTGACATCTTGAACTTCTATCTTCTGCTCAATATTGAGACACTCATTTGCTAATCATCTTTTTCATACTACATGTACTTAATGTTACAGCCCAGTCGCTTGACCTTCACCCTCTCTATCCTGTATCTATGCTCCTCCATCATTTGGTTGACAGAATTGACACTCTATTCTATTTGGTTCTGGTTCAGGCAAATCTTACTTTAGTCACTAGATATAGAAATAAATATATTTTTTTTAATCTGTGTGACAAAATATACATGGCAGTGTAAATCTTACAAGAAGAACAATAATGTAAAATCACAATCAGTAAACCATAATGTTCACATACATTTTTACACTATATGCTACAAAATATTACAAAACCTGAAGCGTGAAAATACTTATACATACTAAAAAGTAACAAATTCATTTCAGTGATAAGCAGGAGTTATATTAATTAAATTTTTTAAAACTATTATCTACACAGCATGAATAAATATTATGCATTAATACCAATGTGAGATACATACAAAAGTTGCATTTTCTTTGGTGTTTATATTCAGGATCATAATTACAATCCACCAACAATTATATTACAATTAAAATTTAATTACAGACATAGGACTGCATATGATCTAAAATATATGTTAGAATTCCTGGAACCAATAATCCAGATGAAATACTTTCACAATGTACTTAAAGATCTAAAACTTATTTTCTTTACTTGCTTACACATTATTCTAATAGATTTGGCATTAGCCCCAATTACTGATGATGTAATTTGACTGTTAATTATATATTCATAAAAAAGTAAAATTTGAATATGTTTTTACAGTCTACATTGAGTGCATAAAATAGTAATAAGTAGTATTCTGAACCATGGGCGTAGCCAGCATTGGATTAAGGGGGGTACAAATTTTGTTTGGACTGTATACCTTTCGGGTACAAACGAACAAATAAAATATACAAAATACTACCTTTATTTTTTAAACTTACCTCAATATATTTCGGAAGAAAGAAAACTACAGCGCTATTGAAGAGGAAATATGAATAATAATAGTGAAGTAACTGCAGAATTTTTAGGCTTGGCAAATCTAATTTTTTGTCAAGATTACTTCTTAATTGTTATACTTAGTTGTATTGAAACTATTAGCTATATTTCAGCTACTAATGAAGTACAATTGCACACACAGTTCGATTCGCTTTTTCGTTTGAGAACATTTTTAAGTGCTTTTTGTTTGAATTTTCCAATATAATTTAATAAGTTTTTTTTTTGTGCAGACTGAGCATACACAGGCCATTAAGGCGATTTTCTGTCATTGTAGAATGACACCATGTCTTCATACTTCTTAGGGTGCTAAAAGTGCATTCAATCGACACCATAGTGCATGGTAAAGACAGGCATATTACAATTGCTTTTTTGATGGATGGGAAAAAATCGCACTTGTCCACGATGTTAACGAAAACACCTTCTTTATCCTTGTCACTTCATTTCATCCACATAGTGACATAGTTCAATTTCGGTGGACAACCCTCTGAGATTCTGCTCGCCGTTGCTTAGGCATCTTTTCAGAATTTTTTTTAGGTTCTTAGGGTGCAGCATTTGAAGTTCAAAAGCAGAACACTGCTGTTCCAAAGCTGTGTGAAAGGAATCCAAGTAGGGATTTAAGATGGCCACCTTAAAGAAATCTTCGGGATTGCATTGTGGATTAGCTCGATGTGTCTGCTTATTGGATATCACAACACCTAGCTCAGAAGCAATAGTCTCTTTCATGATACCTTCGAGGATCTCATAACCTTTTTTTTTTTGCAATGATCTATTACCATGCTTTTTAACATTGGCCATGCACTGAATTAAATCTATAGCCACGGCTTGCAGTGAATTAATGACAGGTTCCAAATAACTAGAATATTTTGCTATCATGCACAAACAAAAGATGAAAGTACGTCTACTTGCAGTAGCATGTAACTGATCAGCTTGGTGCGTTTCTTTCTACGATAATCAATTTGAGGCCATTCATCAATTCCAAAAAGTGTTTCTTAAATATCCCTATACCTTTATATTTTTGCGACCAATGTGTTTCGCAGAGCATGGGGATGCTTTGGACATGCTGTCTTCTCAACAGCGACTCTCGAAAAAAGTTTAAATATCCTTAATTGTAGCTATCGTGTTTCACACCTCGGGCACACTGTTCAAATTATTTACCACAATAATGATTTGTGGCTCGTGCAGTGGAAGTAAATACTTTTGGGGAAAAACTCATGCAGATGTTTCTGGACCCCGCTGTCTTTTCCTGCCATTATTGAGCAGCCGTCATAGCCCTGGCCGACACATTTGTGTGAGACAATGCCTATCTCTTTGAAAAAAAAACTCAATTTCTGCAGAAATTGATTGGGTATCCATTCTTTTCAGTTTAACAAAGCCCAAAAACTCTTCTTGAATAGTATCTCATCAAAAAAACTGCACACGAATGGTCAATTGCTCCTTTCCAGAAATGTCACAGCTTTTATCAGCTAAAACACCATAAGCGGTGGCATTTTTTACATCACCCGCAATCATTTTCTTTACCTTAAGTCACATTATTCAATCAATTCATTTTTAATTTGTGGAGAAAGATAGGTAGCATTCTTGGCGTTTAAATGAGGTTTAAGCTTATATCACCGGCATCAATTCTCCACTGAATCAAATCCCTGAAGACGTCTTCGTCCTGTGTTTTACCCCTTAAATGGTATCCAAATTAGAAGACAAATATTCAAGTTATCCACTGCAATCTTCTTTTAGCCACTTCTGAGTTTTGGCTAACAGGGATCTCACTTAAAAACAAGTGTGCTGACTGCACAGCTTCCACATGCCAGCAGTTCTCACAATATTTTTTGACAAATTCATGCATTTTGAAAAACTTCTGGAATGGCCTCACTATGAATGACCTTGAACACCCCTCACAATATGTGGGGAGAATAGAACACAATATAAACAGAGTGCACCTTTGAGCCTTGCGGAATATTTTAGCCAGCATGAATACTGTTAGATCCAATAATGCTTAAATTTCCATTTTAAATGTTCAGCATCTTTGCTGAAACTCTTGCTTTTGGGTGGACTCCAGCAGTTTGTCAGAATTTTTACTTGATCTTCTTTAACCTTTAAACGCCCAGGAGCCCATATGCTGGGTTTTAAAATGTACGTCCAATCTGCCCGCAGACCCAGCGTATGGGTTCTGAGCAGGCGGACTTGTTTGGTTGCTTGAAATTATACTGGATAATACTACTTTTGTAACATACCTTTTTTCAGGGTTATCAGATGCTTGGCAACGTGATGTGAAGATAGCATTTGTTTATTAAATGTTTGTTTTTGTGTGATAAGCCTCGAAACAATCACCAATTCACAAACCGACATCATACTTTTACACTTCACTTGCACACGTTTTCTGATTCCCCGCACAGAACACACGACAAATTAGTCTTTGTAAAGCTACCGACCAATGTTGACTAAAGTTAACTTCAAGTCACAAAATATCTGTACTCAATATACTATGTCTACCGACCAGGGAGTCATCCACAGGGTGTTCTACCAACCTGTTCCGAAAAGTCTGTGACAAGTCTAAGTCGGAAGTCTGTATGTGTTGTTTTGGCCCAATGTTGACTTCAAATCACGAAATGTCTGTATTCAATATACTTGGTCTATCCAGGGAGTCGTCTACAGTGTGTTCTATCAGCCTGTTGCAATACATCTATGACAAGTCTAAGTCAGAAGTCACTATATGTTGTTTTGGCACCAATTAAGTCAGAAGAAGAAAACTGTGTAGAATAGTTAAGTCTAACAAATAAAAAAATATTTTTTTTGGTTGAGTAAACAAGCTATAACGGCTGGGGGACTCGACATGCTGAGCACATGTCACCCATGCACTGGCTCGATGATCATCTACCTTTGTGATTGACACATATGAGTGTGAGGCCAGAAGCTGGATGGTAGGCTCTAAGGGCCTTCTAGGCCTGTCGCACCATGGAATTATTATTATTATTATTTTTAGATTATTAGGCATCCCTTTTCTCTTATGTCTTACTATCCCACAACACGTCATTTCACATTAGAATAATTACGCCAAGAAAAAGGTACATTTCTGATTCTGTCATGTCAGGGGGAAGAGTATATTTTTCTTCGCTGTCAATTCTAGTTTCACGAACCCAAGACCTGACAAACGTCAGGTGTCTCACAGCTATAAGTGTCAGTTAATTGTAGCTTGTCATTGATATCGTTTTGTCATTGTCACAATCCGAGAATGTCTTGTATATCAGCGGAACGTAGTGATTTTGTACTAGACATATCGTAAACTTCACTCTGAGTCACAAAACTGTGAATGAATAAGGGCTGTGGGTGGAATGTGACCTGTTTTTTTTTCTTCAAAACTTTCCTGCTTTGGGGGAAAAACTGACCGGATGCAACATAATAAACAAAAGAATGAACGAGGGTGAGAATATACCTAAATCTATGTATAGTTTTTCACTTCTAACCTGATTCACAACACTCTAAAATCCCGAAAGTTATTTGCTAACTATCGTGAATTTAAAAATTATCTCTATGATATAAAATATCACTACGGTTTTTGCCGTGAATACCACTGATTTTACAATAATATTTAACACTTTAAACCTTGTTTCATGTTTGTGACCCCCACAGATTTTAAAATATGAGTTAATAAAATCAGCAAAGTTATAGTCAAAAGCCAAGGAGTTTAAAAGCTAGGTGGACATTTAAACCCGGGCAGCTGCCGCTACCTGGCCATTTAAACTTGGGCGCTTAAAGGTTAATCATTAGCACTGTTCTCCCGAATCAGTTGCCAATATCATTAGGTGGGTAAGGTGGGTGAATCTTCTTCTTTGGATGTGATGAATTCTAAACTATCCGGGGAAAAAATAATACTGCAATGATATAACTTGTGTAGGTACTTACCAAAGAATTTTCTTATATCCATTTTTATGCATACATGCACGAATACGCGTAGTTCAACGTTTAAAGCATGAGTCTAGAACCTTCGAGTAAAGAATATGTCAATTAGATAATTATTTGAGCCTATCAAACGTGCTAGAAAATATGAGACACAGTCATGGCAAACTTTGACCAATCACGATAAGTGGGCGATGGCCAATGTAAGGCTGTAAAAAAAAAAGGCATTAATTGCAGAAGTGTGTACGGCCAATGAAGAGTCAAGGTCAGGCAAAGCTTTTACAAGCATCTAGGTGTCAAAAAACAAACTCAGGTACTCAGCTGAAATTCGAGAAGTGAATGCTGTGTTAGCCGTTCACAATAGAGGTCTAGAATTTTCTGGCGTACTGGCGATGCTTATGTCCACTGGGACAGATACTTTATAAATAGATATATCAAATCGATTGGGTTTGGCGGGCGTTAATATTTTTTAAAAATTATTTTTTACGTTATTTTTAACATTTTACATCTAATTTCGGATAGAATAAAATCTCATTTTATCTAGTGTTAATTGGTCGAAAATCAAGGGGGTGCGAGTGCACCCACCTCACTACGCCCATGTTCTGTACTGCACACCACATTTGAAGATTAAGATTTAAAATATGTGCTGTGTCAGTGTATATGGTATATTGCTTCATCTAGGGAAGTATATCACTTCATCTCAAATAAGCTGCAAGTAAAAAATTGCCAACTCTTGAATTATACATAAGAGCAGATTTTATGTTTGTAAGAAATAATTACAAAATATACTTAATATTTTCGGTATCTGCATAACCACATAAGATAATGGAGACAAAGAAGAAGAGGTGATTTTTAACCATTCCAAGAAGTATAAGGTGGGATATTTGAAGTTGACATTAAACTTACAAAGAAATTATCAACCACTGCATGCCAAAGCTTACCTTGAAAATTTTCTCAGAGAAGCATTGTGATGTACCAAGATTGTATCCAAAAAAAATCTGCCATTTTTAATTGCAAGGCACAACAATCAAAGCCAAAAACCAGCCAATAGCAAGCAACCCACTGTGGGAAGCTGAAGGACTCCCTGCATGAATAAAATGGAGTACAATGAGGCAGGACACAGCATGGATGGCAAGTTGTGAGGGTTATCCAACCCACTAATTCAGAGTTGTATTACTTCCTTCTTCTTATTCACGGTTTAGGCTTATTTACTAGCCTGTTCCAGCTCCAAATTGCTGCTCTTTCCATCTTTTCCTTGGTCTTCCCAAACTTCTTCCTCGTGGCGGATAGTTGTATGCTGCTTTTGGTATTCTATTCTCAGTCATCCTTGCCAAGTGTTCTTTCCAGTTTGTTCTGTATTTCTCTATTGTTGAGTTTAATTCCTCTATTTTTAGTTGTCTTATTTTTGTGTTATGTTTTTTGTCTGTTCTTTGATATCCTGCTATTGGTTGTATTACTTCCCTGAGTTTAAATGAGAGATTTAGCGCTGGATTTTAGTGTCTTGCACTTAAAAGAGGCAGATAATTTTTTTGGACATGGCCAAAATGATGCTTCTCTGGGAGAAATTTCAAGGTAGGCTTCAGCATGCAATGGTTGACAGTTCCCTTGTTAGCAACCTACATTATATTATGGTGAAATTAAATGTTTCTTACATCTCCTCATATAAATTTTCTAAGTTGATCGCAATTTCGAGACTATAACTGTCTCATCATCAGAACTTTGTTGGCGACTGGTGTTATGTCTACTGGAAGAAACTCTTCTTCTTCCCTCTGTTCAACAGAGTTGCCAACAAAGTTCTGATGATGGAGACAGTTATAGTCTCGAAATCGCGATCAACTTAGAAAATTTATATGAGGAGAGGTAAGAAACATTTAATTTCACCGTAAATTAAACCTCATAATGATTAATTCCTATAAAACTTAAATACAGTATATTGATGGAAAGTTTTATACAAATACCAGTACATGCTGACAGTATTGAGATTAATACTCTAAATTTAGTATTTCAAGATTTACTGAAAATGTAACATAAAAAAACCATAGATGCTAGCCCTAGCATATTCCCAATTCAAGTTGATTTCTAAGGAAGTTTTCCATAATTGATTACCAATGACTCCACTTTATAAATCTCAATTTTCTTGGTCATTGCATGTATGAAAGAAGAATGAATAATTATATTTCGCTCATCCAGTTCGGACAAAGATAATATTAGAAAATAAACCAATAGAACAAGTGGTAAGATATAACTTCCTAGGTTGCAAAATATCATACAGAGTGGAAATAGATATAAATAATAAACTAAGTAAGTGTAATTATATAACAGGAACACTAAAAAGAACTTTGAAAAATAAAGCCAGGAAAGACTCTATAATGAAATTATACAAGACAATGGCAGTACTTATGGATCCGAAACATGGACAGTAACAACACAACAATATGCCAGAATACAAGCTGCTGAAATGAGATTCCTCAGACCAATAGCGGGATATCAAAGAACAGAACAAAAAACATAATACAGAAATAAGACAACAACTTAAAGTAGAGGAATTAAATACAACAATAGAGAAATACAGAACAAACTGGAAAGAACACTTGGCAAGGATGACTGAGAATAGAATACCAAAAGCAGCATACAGCTATTCACCATGAGGAAGAAGAAGTTTGGGAAGACCAAAGAAATGATGGAAAGAGTAGCAATTTGGAGCCGGAACAGGCTAGTAAATAAGCCTAAACTGTGAAGAAGAAGGAGAAAAAATAAGTTGCCTGAGATATGAAATGCATATAAAAAACCAATACCTACTTTAATATAATTTTGTTTAAAATGCTACATGTTTTAACTTACAACAGAGAATATAACAAATCTGGGTTTACTGTTGCATACATAAAGGTAAAGTGATCTTTATAGGCCACAGGAAGCCCTTCGGATATAAGAGGGTAAAGCTCCCACCTTTCTAGACAATTGGCAATATATGTCAGCTTGTTGTCAGCCGTGCGTGACAGTCACCTTTCTCCCCAGAACAAGCACATTTTACTCATTTATGTTAGAGGTTGAGTAAACACCAGGGACATGCTGCTGTGAGGTGGTTTAGGCCAGTTTAAAAATCTTGACATCACAGAGACTCAAACCCTCAACCTTCTGACTTATAGCATATTGGATGCAGTGGAAGCTAACACAATATTAAATTATGTACTTAAACACCACTTAAATGCAACAAATAATCATAAAATGATACAATAATTATAAAATGATATATTAAACATATTTAGGTCCAGATTTTTATTATCTTTAACTCATTTTACTCGTAAATAAGGGAAAAAAGTGGGACTATTTTCTGTCATGACCACTCTGGTTACAAGTCATTCTCAACACTTTTAAAATTCACAGTTTGAAATAACACAGTTATTCTATAAACCTGTGATAACCACAGTAATACCCAGCGATAACCACATTAATAACCTGCGATAACCACAGTAATAACCAGTGATTAACCCACGGTTCTGTCAATAACACAGCATATCCGTCGATAACAACTGATTTATGTCCAAATTTAACTGTGTAAAACCAAAAATTGTTTATATTTAACCACATAAAACAAAACAAAAAATGGCATTTCATGGTATTCAGGTTAGAGTAATTAGGTTAGCTTTTAGATTCTTTACATTTTAAATGTATTTAAATACATAAAAAATTATATCTTCAACGGAAATTCAAAATGGCTGATGGTTACAACGTAAAAACATATTTCCACTTGTAAATTTCACATTACATTAACATACTTTCACATGGTAATTTTCCGGGGATAGATGTTACAAATATCACCTAGTAATGGGAAAAATTGCATTAAAATGTCTCAAGTTGCATAAGTAAATACTTGGTTATGTTCAACCCCACTGCACATTGCCCTAACCAACTATACTATGGGTGGCAGAGGAATAGAAAAAGGATTTGAAGAATTTCTAACACCTAATATGAATGAGGATCCTTACATTGAACTACATGATATCATAGATGTAAAAATGGCTGTCTCTAAATTGAAAATTGTAAAAGCATCAGGTATAGATCAGATACAAGCCGAATTAATTAAGGCTGGAGGTAAGGAGATGAAAGAAATTATAGCCAGAATCGTAAAAAAATATGGGAGGAGGAGAAAATTCCAGATGAATGTAAAATTGGTCTTATAAATCCAATTCACAAAAGAAGGTGATATAATGCAGTGTGGAAACTATAGAGCAATAACTTTGCTGTGTACAACATATAAGATACTATCTAATATTCTCTACCAAAGAATGTTGCCTTACTATGAGGATATCATTGGGGACTATCAGGCTGGATTCTGTGGAGGGCCGTTCAACAGCAGATCAAATTTACATAATGAGACAAGTCTTGGAAAAATACTGAGAACAGAATATTACAACACATCACCTTTTTTGTGGATTTTAAGTCAGCAATGATAGTGTGTGGAAGGAAGAACTATGGTATAATATGCAGCATTTGGATTTTCCCAAGAAGTTGGTTAATATGTGTAGATCACTTAATGAGGCAAATGGAGTTGTTAAGATTGGCAGACACATTTCTAAAGAATTCAGAATTCAAAAAGGACTCAGACAAGGAGATGCCATTGCTCCAATTTTGTTCAATATAGCTCTGGAAATAGCTATAAGAAAATCTGGGATTCAAATAGAAAGTACATTATATTTGAAGAGAAACATTTTTGCCTAGACCAAGACTCGAACCCAGGACCTTTGGTTTTCCGGGCCAAATGCCAAAGGTCCTGGGTTCGAGGCTTGGTCTAGGCAAACTTTTTTTCTCTTCAAATATAATTTATCCTTCAGTGAGAAATGTTAAATTAATAATAAAAACATCAGAAAGTACATTGTTTAATAAGTGCAGAAAGCTTCTCGCATATGCAGATGATTTGGTGATCTCGGGGAGAAGAATCCCAGATGTTATTGAAACAATGCTTGCACTGGAAGCTCAAACATGTAAACTTGGACTGGAGATAAATGAAAATAAGACCAAATTCATGACTGTTTCTAGGAAAATGTACTTATCAGCTCAAAAAATTGCTATGGAGAGTTATCATTTTGACACTGTTAATGAGTTGGTGTATCTAGGAACTCTTTCAACCAATAAAAATGAATTAAGAATTGAAAATGCAAATAAAGCATATTTTGCTCATCTTCCCATATTAAAGAGCCAATCTGTTCTTAGATGTACCAAAATCAAGATATATAAAGCATTAATGTTTTTTAAGTCTAACGCTGTGGTCTCGAGGTAGCGTGCTGCCTTGTCACCAGCGGGCCCCGTGGGTTCGATCCCCGGCCGGGGGGCAGTTTTTCTGGGTGAGGTTTTTATCGGGGTTTTTTCCTCACCTGTAAGACAAATGTCAGGAAAACTTTAAGGCCCAAACGGTCCCCGAAATCATATGGCCATCATCATCAACACCTTATTATCATCATCATCATCCTTCACAGGTGTGGAAAGCAACGGGAAACTACCACACCTACACAATTCCCTAGCAAAGCTGCAAGCATAGCATGAAAAATGCTATGATTGCAGTGAAGGACCTGCTTTGGGCAGAATTACTATGAAAAAAATGTTTTTAAATCAACAGGGTTCAATCCAATTGGACATAAATTGGCAGCCTTCAATAATTTAACTCACAGATTGGTAAACTTACCCTTAAACGAAAGAGAGATTTCAAACAGGAGAAAAAACACACAATCAAAGTAGCAAGAGAAAATGGGTTTGATGAAAAAATGGTACACAAAAGGATAGAAAAGTATAAGAAACAAAAAATGATAAACAAAAGTACTCTTCAAAAAGAAAAACCACCTATGAAAAAATACAGGAAACGCACATATCACCCTTGGGCACACAATAAATTTCAAAAGATATTTGAAAAGTTTAATATTAAATTAGCACCGAAAAACAAAAATAACCACAGTTTAAATAAACTAATAAAACCAACAAAAATGAAAAAAAAAACTATAAAAATAAAAAATCAGGAATATATCAAATTGAATGTACTGGTTGTGAAAAGATATATAAGAAAAACAAAAAGAAACCTAAAAATTAGAACCAAACAATACAAAAGAAATATTAAAAATGGGGAAATAGAAAAATTTGCAGTTGCTGCTCAGGTTTGGTCTGAAAAAAATAATACAAATTCGGACACTAAATTATTAAAACAGTTAGAAAATACAAAAGTGCTGACTATTTGGGAAAAGATCTACATTCAGAAGAACAAAAACAGAGTTATGAATTTCAAAATACTGAAGGAGCATGACCTCGTTTAGAGGTTCTTTGGCCAACCGCAGGAGGGAGCTGACATCGACATCCAGGGTTTACAACATAAATCCAACCAGTCGGGCTATGATGCTGAAGATGATTAGAGACTCTAAATAATTTAATATAAAGCATCAATTAGACCAATTGTTACTTACGGTTCTGAAACTTGGGTACTTGACTCTTATATCTGTAATCGTTTAAATATTTTTGAAAGAAAGGTACTGAGAAGAATACTGGGAGCAGTTTGTATAGATAACATCTGGAGAAGAAGCTATAATAAAGAATTAATACAATAATCAATTGAGTTGTTGTTTACTTGATGAAAAGCCATATTTATTAATTAAATAAAAATAAAACATAGTTTTATTTGATTTTCATATTTACAGTGTACCGAAACAGCTGTCACTGAATTATATAATAAATATGAAAATCAAATAAAACTACGTTTTATTTTTATTTAATTAATAATTAATACAATTATTAGATCTTGATATTGTCTCACACATAAGGCCTGGCCATTTGAGATGGATTGGACATATTAACAGAATGCCACATAATAAAAAAATAAAACAAAGCTTCTGTTCATAATCTCAAGGAACCAGATTGAGAGGAAGACCAAGAATACATGGTAGGATTGTGTGCACCAGGATCTTAAAAAATGTCAAATAAACCATCGGTAAAGGCTTTCTATGGAGAGGGATGTCTGGAGAAGGCTCCCATAGCTCCTTATTGGCTGTTTTGTTGTAGTGCATTTAAGAAGAACTATAATATGGAAATGGTTTTATTATAAGTCCTTATTTACTAATACTAGCTGTCTTATGTTTATTTATTTTATGATGTTACTTTGAAACTTGTATACAAATATAACTAGAGAGAAAAATTTGAATCTGGGTCAGAATTTGAAGCACAGGTCTCCAGCTTTAGATGTTTGTGCTTGCTACTACTATGAGCTACTTTTGTAGCATTCTAAAATTCAATTTAAGACACTTCTATACTCAGAGCTCTCCCTATATTAAGACCACACATGTGACAGCATTATGGGTGTAAGGGAATTTGCACTAACAGTTTGATTCTAATTATTTGATTGCCTAGCTACAAAGAAGTATCTCAACTGTAAAAAACATGATAACATTGTATGTGTGATACATAAAAATATATTATCTAACAAATAGAACAGTATGGCATTATCCATTGTGTTCTTTCAGGCAGTGAAGTAAAATCTCTTGATACAATATAGTGTTTATGTTTTTCTTTGGACACAATTTTTTTTATTTCATAAAAATAAATAGAGTATTATGTTCACAGCACTTTTTTTTCCTGTGTTTGGAAACTTTGGAGTACTTTATACAGACTGGTTAGTCTGGGAAAGCTGACGATAAAAACAGAATTGTTTTGAAACATGTCCAAGAACAAATCAACATTAATATTGAGGTAAGATGTCCAGACTAAAAATAATATAATTAAAATAACCTCAAAATATAACTTCTTAAATTAAATATGTTCTTTGTTGCTTTTTATTTATATTACTTGTACTATTATTCCAAAGCAGATCTAATTAAACAGATTGAAAGTTGAGTTTTAATAAAACAATTCTATTAGAAAAGAGTCATTATTTTACATTTTAAAATCCACATACTTATTAGACCATGTGGCTTATTAAGATCCCATAAAAGAGTTTTTTTCTTTTTTTCCCCCAGTGCTTTAGATATATTCAAAAATCCTTACTCTTCTTTTGAGATTTTAATGTGCTTCATCCATTGTAAGTGGGTCATCCAATGATGCTATATGAAATGAAATATCAGTTTCATACCAAATTCTTTTATTAATTCCTAATTGTGTTTATAGTCGAACTTTGTATACCCTGGAATCTTTCCAGAAAACTTGTTTCACTTGCTGTAATTCCAACTTTCATTCAACCATGCCTCACTATCATAACTCAGTATGCGGTCTTATCGGGTTTTATAAAAGCATATTGCTGTACTTTATGTGGTAAGGAAGACTTCATTATTGGGTTGATTATTCTTATAGTTTTGGGAGTTTCAAAGTTTGCTCACTATCCTCATAAGACCACTGAATGAAACTTTGTAGCCAAGAAATGTAAAATCATAAACTCTTCAAAATTTTGTCTTTGATACTATTTTAATAGGGACAGAATATTTTTCAAATTAGGCCAATATTTATTTATTTTCATGTTATTTTGATCAATTAGTACCTTATATATTCAAAACTGTATTTTTCTTTTTGTTAATTTTTAGTTATTTCCAACAACTTTTATTGATATGACACTAAAATATAAAAATGGCACACCATAAGTTTTCCCCCTTTGTTATATCTTTATTTGGGGGTAAATATTAAATTACAAAACAATAAAGTTAAATATAAAACAATGTTGATTAAATAAACTAAAATTATCTTACACTATATGCAACTTCAAGATCCAAGTTCTCAAATTTAAAAAAATTCATTAAACTCTTTACCAGATTGTATCTATTTTTTTTATACAACAGTCAGTTTGGTCAGGAAATTTACATTACCTGCTGAAGTAAAGCACTTAACTGAGAAGCTTGGAGTAGCATTATTTTTAAGCTAGAGATCAAGAGTTTCACGAAGACAATGTGTAAATTACAAAGTACATTGTAAGTAAAGAATCACATTAATCATTAAAAAAATAATTGATTGCAATAAATCCAAATGACAATTTGCATAAGAAATTTGTGTTATAAAATACAATGTTTCAATGGCATTAAATTTTATTGTGATATGGTTTAAAAATATGCTGCCTCATGCCCCTCTATTACTGACATAAGGGAATACTTAGTTCAGTCTTCAAGTTGACCAAAATGAATAAGTAAACTTAATGTAGTCCAATATTTATATTTACATATTATACTTAATTATATACATTAAAACTAGTAGTTTTTGATGAACATAATACATTGACACGACAACAAACAAATCCCTACAAGTATAATTTTAAAATATGGCATGTGTTGATAGTTAATGACAAATGTAACACAATAATTCTACTGGTTATATAATATCCTAACTTTTACATGCCATTTTAAAATCACAGATTATGGTGTATTTTAAATAAATAAAATAATTCCTAAGATGGTGGTAAACTCCTGAGTAATCCCAAATCATATTTACAGTTAAAAACTATATCTTAGATACTTTATTGCTTTCTGCAACTTTGTGCTTTTTAATTATATCCTTCACATGTGTTTTTGAAAGTTTTAACATGAGATCACTGGTACTTCCTTCACGCTTGCTGTTCAAATCAGGCAGAAGACTACGAACCAAATAACCCAACATACCAGCACAAGGACGGAATGATTCATGTCTCATGCCAATACCTTCTCCCCTTAATGCTTCAGCTATAGCCCACAACAATTTCTGTAATAAACAAACAGAACATATTACATATAAAAAAGTTTTCTTAAACTACATTTCTTGTGTTATAGGTTCTATATAAAGTGGAAAGATACGAGAGGCATACTGAAAGTCATGAGCAACTTATTGTTAAAATTAAAATTCCAACAACGTAACAAAAACGACCGCAGGATCTTAATCTACAAACTTTAAACCACATGTTGTCAAGTTGTGACATCATTAGCTTCTATCACATAACCACACTCAGCAATTCCAAAATGGCAGATATCAGTGTTTTGTTTCAACAGCATGCTATCATGGAATTCCTAGTTAAAGAGGAACAATCAGTTGCTGACATTCACCCCACACTTCAACCTGCATGGGCACCAGCAGTGTTAGGAGACGGGTAAAACATTTCAATGATGGGAATACAAGTATCCAAGATAAGCCTCATAGTGATCGCCCACATTGTGCCTCCACAGGTCGCAACAAGAAAGAATTATATTATTTTTGGTCTGGACATCTTACCTCAATATTAATGTTGATTTGTTCTTGGACATGTTGAATGTAAAATCACCAAAGCACATTCCCACAATGTTTAAATTTTGGAGTAGATATGTTGATGATATAATTTGTATTGTTAAAGAAAAACATGTAGAAGATTCCCTAAAACTATTAAATTTACAGAGTACAAACATTAAATTCACCAAAGAAATAGAAGACAATAAACAAATACCTTTTTTGGATCTTAAATTGGTCAGAAACGAAGAAAAAAGAAAAATTGAATTCAGGATTCATAGGAAAGAAACTCATACGGAAAATTTTATAAAATCAACAGGGTTCAATCCAATTGGACATAAATTAGCAGCATTTAATAGTTTAACTCATAGATTGGTAAACTTACCCTTAAACGAAGAAGATTTCAAACATGAGAAAAAACACATAATCAAAGTAGCAAGAGAAAATGGGTTTGATGAAAAAATGGTACATAAAAGGATAGAAAGTATAAAAAACAAAAAATGATAAACAGAAGTAATCTTGAAAAAGAAGAACCACCTATGAAAAAAATAGGAAATTCACATATCACCCCTGGGTACATAATAAATTTCAAAATATATTTGAGAAGTTTAATATTAAATTAGCACCAAAAAATAACTACAGTTTAAATAAACTAATAAAAACCCAACAAAATGAAAAAAACTGATAAAAATAAAAAGTCAGGAATATACAAATTGAATGCATGGGTTGTGAAAAGATATATATAGGGAAAACAAAAAGAAACCTAAAAATTAGAACCAAAGAACACATAAGAAATATTAAAAATGGAGAAATTGAAAAATCTGCAGTTGCTGCTCATGTTTGGTCTGAAAAACATAATATAAATTCAGACACTAAATTATTAAAACAGTTAGAAAATACAAACGAGCTGACTATTTGGGAAAAAATTTATATTCAGAAGAACAGAAACAGAGTTATGAATTTTGATATTCCGATGGAGGGTGACCTTGTTTGGAGGTTCTTTGGCCAACCACAGGATGGAGCTGACATCGACATCCAGGTGGTGCAACATAATGCAACATAAATAAAACCAGTCTGGGAAAGCTGAAGATAAAACAGAGAATTGTTTTGAAACATGTCCAAGAACAAATCAACATTAATATTGAGGTAAGATGTCCAGACCAAAAATAATATAATTAAAATAAACCTCAAAATATAACTTCCTAAAATTAAATATTAAGGAAAGAATTGATGTGCTCATTAGAGACAACAAGTGTATCACTTGTGCATGAAATCGCTACAAACTTGCCATAGGACATAGTGAAGTGTAAGAAATGATTCACAGCTTGGGTTATTGAAAAGTTTGTGCCCATTGGGTCCCACAATTACACAGCCTTGCAATTTATTTATTTATTCATTCATTTTATTTTTTGCGGCACAGGGTGTTTAATAGATCTCTAAACCTAAATAATTAATAATAATAATATAATAATAATAATAATAATAATAATAATAATAATAATAATCTTCTTCTTCACTTCCTGGTTTAGGCAAGAGTTGCCTGTTCCGTCTTCACTAATAGATCTAAGACCATCTCTTCCGAGGACGTCCGACATCTCTTCTTCCTCTTGGAAAATAATGGAAGATTTTATTTGGTAATCTTCTTTCTTCCATTCTTTCTAAATGTTCTTTCCACTGTATCTTTGTTGTTAAATATCTTTTCTTTTATGGAGTAGATCTGCAGTTCTTCACGGATATCTCGTTTCTGATCTGGTCCATTCTAGTGCAGCCTTTTACTCTTCTTAAAAATTTCATCTCGGCTCATAATATAATAATAATAATAATGATGATGATGACGACGATGACCACAACGACAATAATAATAATGGCAGCAGCTTTATTTTACCTGGCAGAGTTAAGGCCTTGTCTGCCACTCAACAAAATAAAAAAAATGAAATATTTTAAGTAAAATTTTGACATATTTAAATCATTAACCAATTCTAAATTCACAATATAATACAACCATCCTTATTTATAAAACATAGACAAGCTTAGCCCTCAGGTTTTAAAAAATGCAAAAAAAAAAGTCTTACATCTAAATTACAATAAACATAAACAATTACATGTTATATATACAATACAATTATTATTTATAATGTATTTGATTTACTCTAGATTTAACAAATTAAATATAATTTGTACAAGATATATAAAAAAATGAGAAAGAAATTAATGACATTCTATAAATTTAAATAAATAGAGAAAAATTAATTATTAGACAACAGGTAACTGCATAAGCATAACTTGAAAGTGCCAAATGTGCAACAACCCCTGATATCCTGAGGAAGGAAATTCCAGGAGCGGGCAGAGGCTACTGTGAAGGAAGTAGAATAAGAGGAAGTGCTATGTAGAGGGATTGTTAGCAGACTGTTATCTTGTGATCTAGTGTCAATATCATGGTAAGAAGATAATTTCTCAAATCTGGACGCCATGTAACTAGGAGTGTAGGAATTCAGAAGCTTGAAAAGTAGTGAAAGAGAGTGCAATTTACGTCTGTCACTAAGATGGAGCCAAGAGAGATTATTGAAGTATTCGGAAATATGGTCATAACGTCGGATATTGAAAATGAATTGAATTATGAACATGCTGCAGTCTCTGCAACAACTCATAGTTTAGATCATTATATATAATGCCACAATAATCAAAGTGTGGCAACACAAGATTCTGCACAAGGGTTTGTTTTAATGAAACTGGGAGAAGATTCTTTAAACGTCTAAGATAATGTAAGATGGAGAAAGTCTTTTTACATATGTGTTTCACTTGTGTTTGCCAGGTTAAATTTGCATCTAGATGTAGTCCAAGATCTATTACTGAAGAATAATAAGGGATAATTATATTATTTATAGTAATGTTTGGAAGTGTAGATATGTCAAAGGTTGTAAGCAGTCTTTGTCTTTGATGTGCTGAATTCAAATATGTTGACAGTTTTTTCATATCACATAAGTTTATTTTTGTCATGTAGAAATTAATAATTTAGTAGTGTACTTTAATATACTTATTTCAATCATAGTAACAGCTTTAGCTTCTTAATATTAATTTAATAAAATAATGCTATAGCTATGTGGAGTCCCTTCATGTCTTCTTCAGGTAGAAGCCATTCATTGTGTATTTGTGAATGATGATTCATAGCATTTGAATGTGGGACCAAGACAGTAAGGTAAAGGAAGGATTTATGCTTGGATGGGAAGGAAGCCTGGATTAGCTCAATGGTTAGAGCATCAGCACGGAAAGCTGAAGGTTCGGGGTTCGATTCCCGGTTCAGGCATAAATTTTTCTCTTTACCATTTGATTACAATAATTTAGTAGTGTACTTTAATATACTTATTTCAATCATAGTAACAGCTTTAGCTTCTTAATATTAATTTAATAATGTTTATTACTTTATTCATTATATGCAATAGCCATAATCCTTTGAAGTACTGTAAAAACTACAGAGGCTTGATACAATATCAATTGTGTAGTTAAAACAGTTTAAAATAAATGAATAACTACTAATATTAAGTTATGTAGATAGGAAATAACACTATGAGGTTCTTTAATATTGTTTATTTTTTATTATTTTCACTCATTATGAAGTATGAGGTGAGTGAAATAATAAAAATAACAAAACTACTAATATACTTTAATATCTCTATTTTATCCTCCAGTTAGCAAGAAATGAACGGTGAGTTAATTGTATTTGTGCTCTTGCCAAGGATTTTCTCTTACCAAACACCAATGATAGTAGGCAATCTCAGAGACATCCCATCGACCCTGGTATTTAGTTTCCATCTGTTTTATATCTTGATGGAACCTCTCACCATGTTCTTCACTTAGTGCTCCTAAATTTTCTGGGAAATATTGAAGATGAGTGTGGAGAAAGTGTATATTGCATAGCTCTTATTACATCCCTGTGCCTTTATAATTTTCTCATATTGTTCTCGATGATGTCCTTGTATGATTCCCAAGCTTGTAGTTCCATGTCAGACATGCAGTTTTTAAAAGTAACATCCCTAATAAATTTGCAAATCTGTGGCCATCATAAAATCTTCCTTCACTTTTGCCTTCAACAGTAACATAATTTTTTTAGCAATGTACTCATATTGGTATCAAGGGACATTTTTGTCCAAAACTTAACAGATTGCTTCATTATCCTAGTTTTATGTGCAAAGGTGGTAGAAATTTTTTTTTTTGCTTCAGAATCAACTAATGGGTGATTTATTACATTTTTTGTCTTTGGCACCAGTTGTTTTCTTTTTGGCCAATTATTAATTTTCCAGTGTCTTTCCCTGGCTCCAGAATCCCATTTGCACAAAAAACAATTTTGTGTATCCTCCTTGTGGCCCAATAAAATACCACACACCTTAGAATCACAGCACACAACCATGTGTGTTCATTATATTTTTATTTTTCTAGAATAGTACACATGTTTGTATATGTTTCTTTCATGTACACTGACTGAACTACTGAACTGAAGCTAATTTATTCCCATTATGGAGAAGTATGCCCTTTAGGCTTCTTTTGCTGGAATCAATAAATATACCAATCTGCCATTACATAAATTCTTCCTAGGCGACCATTGAAGCCAAGAATATAATAATAATAATAATACACTATTTCCCCCCATTGCGAAATACTTTTTTTAATTCTTCTTCTCGATGTCTATACCAATAAAAGTTGTGCCAGGAGCTAAAATATTGTCTTAATTCTCGAACCTAAAAGTTCACTTTTTTTTCTTTTGTAAGACCCAAATCACATACCAAATTGTTTAACTTTGAAGAACGCAGATTGTCTTTTGATTCTAGAGACAAATTGAAATCACCTTCTGTGCTCGAGATGGAAGCAGTGCTGGTACTACTCATTTCTAATGATGTTGGTGATATTGGAATTGTAATATCTGGTCCATGTGCTAGCGGCTTATTGCATCCACAATTTTTTGCCGGAAACTGTGTAATGTAACCAAGAATGAACCTACCCTCAGTTAAACACAATGCAAATTTGTATGAATAAAATCAGTGATTATAAAATTTTATTATATTTTAGGTGATTACATTTTTTAATGTAGCCTGTATATACCGTATATAAGTGGTGGACCACGCGCTCTCATTTTTATGTTAAAAATAGAATTCAGCAAAATCTATACACGATACTCAAAAACTAGTAACTATTCCATTATCATTGTATTTGACTTATTTGCATTGAAATATCTCATGCCGCAAAATCTTTGCAGGCCTGTGTTATTGACTAAAGACCACAAACTTCAGAGAAGGGCCATCATCTACGACCTTCTTCAGAGATTTCAAAATGAAGGTGATAATTTTTTATGAGTATTGTAACAGGTAATGAAAGCTGGTTTCATCATTATGAGCCCGAAACAAACGACGCAGTATGGAATGGCATCATTTGAATTTACCTTTGAAGAAAAAAGTGAAGACAGTGCAATCTGCTGGGAAAGTTATGGAAAGTGTCTTTTGGGATACCCAGGGTTACATTCTGATCAAATTGAACATGGACAAACCATAAATTCTGTCTGCTATGTCCAGATGCTTATGGAGCTCTGTCGTGCATTGCGTGAAAAACGACCTACAAAGAAGACCATTCTCCAACATGAAAATGCATGTCCTCACACTGCTTGTGCCACTGTGGAGAAGATCAGGAAATTTGGGTAGGAAACTCTTTCGCATCCTCCCTACAGTCCCAATTTGGCACCCTCCAACTACCATCTTTTAGATTCTGTGAAGGATCAGCTGTGAGACCAACACTACGAGATGCTGGAGGATATTTGGAAAGCAGTGCATCAGTGTCTTCGAGCAGCTGGAATAGACTTCTACCGTAAGGGTATTTTCAAGCTTGTAGAATGATGGGGAAAATGTGTGCAAAGATGTGGAGACTATGTTGAAAAGTGACACAAAAGTCTGTAGATTAAGATCATGTACTTGGTTTGCCTAAAATAAATATTACAATTTAAAAAAAAATGTTGCTCATGACTTTCAGTATGCCCCTCGTAGCAGCAGTTTTCTCACTTCAATTCTAGCGTCTAGATTAAAAAATCTGACAATACATTTCACTTTCAATACTATAATTTAACATATACCACAATCACAATACATTTAAAAATTATAACTCAACATCTTACATCCTTCAATGAGATAAAAAATGTTTGTATTCAATATCATACATAGTCTCAATAAATGCTGAGGAATTTAAGAGACAATAATACATTTCTGAAATTCTAGTCAATTTTTAATTCACTGTGCAACCTAAAATTAAAATTTGTTTAGTCATGTATTGTACTTGGCCCTCTGGTTGAGATATACACACTTTGACTTGTGCGAGCATTTACGATTATTATATATCAAATTAATCTCTATGACTTATGGAATCCATGGGTTCAAGGTAGCATTCTCTAAGACCCTCCACTGGTTTCTATCTCCCAGCCAATGAATCAACTATATATAAGGTGTATTAAAAAGGATGGCGCAAACTTACATGGTTGAAAGAACAGGATAATAGAAGCAACAATGTCCCATTAAACATGGGTATGCAAATGGAGTCTTTTGCAAGATAATTACGAATGTATGGTTACAAGCCGCCACTTGACCATTCATTTTAAAGCATCCGTCTAGTTAGTACAAATTAATTTAGACGTTATTATTAATTTTTTCATGCTCATTTAGGTTTCTCTATTCACAGTTCACTTCACACTTATGGGTTACCTGTTAAAGGAGGTGTTCGCAGTGTCTTTCTTGCATCTGGATGCAATACTGTGCTCATCTCTCTCTGCATGAATGTCAAATTCTTTTGAAAACCCCTGAATCATTTCTGAATTCTTTACCAACATGTACAATTCTCTGCTCCAGTTCTTCAACCATGTTAACGGGTGTGTTGTACACGTCACTTTTGAGTTGACCCCAGACACAAAAATCCAAGGGATTTAGATCAGGTGATCTTGGAGTTCAAGGTACAGATCCGCCTCGACCTATCCAATCCATCTTTTGGCCGTATCTGTGCCCTACATTCCGTCTCACAGCAGCAGCAAAATGTGCCGGAGCTCCATCATGACATGTACCACAACCTCCGACGTTTGCCCCTTGAAAGAAACCTCCCTCCCAGGGGAACATCCTCAAGCAATCCTGGAGCGTATAATGTTTCTCTTCAAATATAAGTTATCCTTCAGATGAGAAATGTTAACTTAATAATAAGAACATAACTAGATGGCAGTTTAGAACACAACAGGTGAAGGCAAAAATTTGACAGTTGGAAATATTGCTGAACAGAGGAAGGACTGTTCCTTAAACTGCAGTCCTATGCTGTGAAAAACACAGACTGTAATGAGATTAGATAATTTACAACATCATTTTAATAAATTTTATATTAACTGTTATTTGGGCCTAGCCACATATGATACTCTTGAATTTGTCCTTTGTTGTTTTTCTTTCCCAAAATTACTACTCTGCAAATAAATTTAAGGAGCAGTTCTTCAACACAAATGTAACCTATATTAAACTAAAACCCTTATATTATTTTTAGTCTGATCATCTTCACTCAGCGTCACCACCAATATTATGTTATTGTTCTTGAAACATGTTTCCCAAAACAATTCTGTTTTTCAACATCGTCATCTTGTCCAGACTGGTTTTATTTATTATGTTGCACCACCTGGATGTCGATGTCAGCTCCATCCTGTTGTTTTTGCAAATAACCTCCAAACAAAGGTCACACTTCTTCCGTCGGTATTTCAAAATTCATAACTCTGTTTTTTTTGTTCTTCTGAATATAAATTTTTGGAAGAAATTTTGAAATACCGACGGAGCATGACCTGGTTTTGGAGGTTCTTTGGCCAACCACAGGATGGAGCTGACATCGACCATCCAGGTTGGTGCAATATAAATCAAACCAGTCTGGACAAGCTGATGATAAAACAGAATTGTTTTGAAACATTTTTCAAGAACAAATCAACATTAATATTTAGGTAAGATGATCCGACTAAAAATAATATAATTAAAATAGCCTCAATATATCACTTTCCTAAAAAATTATTATATTAAACTAACCCTTACTAACAAAACCCTTACCTTTTTATGACGTTCATTGAGTCCTTCAGATGTATTCTTGTGAGCAAAGTGCTTACATTTTTAAAGCTTGTAATCCATTTTCAACGTTATCATTACTTCTGCAACTTTTATCATTTGTAAGATTAGATTTTCTCTTGGGCGAATCACTAAATAGTTTTCTCGAGCACTTATTGCTATGCATTATTGCATCACTATCTTCTCTCTTTCTCTTTTCATTCACATTAATGTGTCCACTTATATTGGTCAGAACCCTTTCATGTCTTGTTCTAGATTTATTACTCTCACTTGATTCAGAAGGCCAAAGAGCTCTTTTAAAGTTTTGAATTTTATTTCTATCAACAGTGCTCCTATCTTTCTTTGATCCCGATCTAGACTTTGAGGCAGATGAAATTCTTCTTTGAACATTGGGTGGGCTTTTAAACAAGGCACGTTTTGTTTGTTGAATTCTAGTAACAATAGCAGAAGGCACTTCTTTCTGTAATCGAACATTTTTAGATTTCTGTCGACGACCATTTTTTCTAAAAATTAAAAAAGAAACACTTAGAAAATAAAAAATATATAATGGAATAATGCAAATAAATCTCATATACACACAAAAGTTTTAATTACAGGAAAACAGAAGTTACTGATTAAATGATTATTTACTACAATCAGAAGAGAGATGATTTCATTAATGATAAAATCAAATGTTTCCTACCTCTCCTCATATAAATCTTCTAAGTAGATCGCGATTTCGAGACCACAACGGTCTCATCTTCAGTACAATCTTGGCGACTGATGTTCTTCTTCCCTCTGTTGGTGGACCAATGAATTGCGAAATTCCTGCAAATCCTGACCTGATCCAGAGGTTCATCGGTCCACCAACAAAGGGAAGAAGAAGTGTTTTCTCTTCCGATCGACATAATATCAGTCACCAAGATTGTACTGAAGATGAGACCGTTATGGTCTCGAAATCGCGATCTACTTAGAAGCTTTATATGAGGAGAGGTAGGAAACATTTGATTTTATCATGAATTAAACCCCATAATGATTAATTCCTGTAAAAGTTAAATGATTTCATTATTTCACTCTAATAAAAATCTTCAATATTCCAAGTGATTTTGCATCTACAGTCAATACAGTTATGAATGTGAGATGTAAGCACTATTTCAGTCAGAATTGCAAGGTATGTTTGATGGATAATTAATAAGTAATAATTTGTGGTCCACGTATATTTCATTTATGGAGCAGACATAAAATTAAGTTTAAAAAAATTTCATAAACAAACTTAAAAAGAAATTAAGAGCTCAATAACTCTCTGACTGCTAAAGAGTGACTGATACTGTATAATCCCAAAATACCATGCACATTTTTTTTTGCTAAAATATTAAAATATTGCTTCTCAATTGGTGCAGATCTAATTTAAGCCTTTCATATCGTGGACTCTCCAAAAACATATATTTCAACAAAAGCTGTTTCAGGCCATATAACTTGGTAATGCCCACAAGTGTTCTCTCATTTCCATTTCACCAAATCTATGTATGCATGATGTGGCACATAAGGTCATTCACACTTGAGTTTGCAACAAATTAGCAATGTCAGTAACAGTGAATTCTAGAAAGCATTCACAATCCTCCTCCGTTAGTGAGAAACTTAAGATTATGACAGGCTGAAATTATTGGAAATCATGCTGCTTGCAGGAAATACAATATTTATAATTTATTCACTATTTTAGGAAGAAAAAGGAAAGCTACTGAAATGTAATGGAGATTGTACTTAAATTATTTCCCACCCCCAATTTTTTTTTTTTTTTTTCCACCCCAAATTTTGTCCTTAGAAATTTGATATGAATCTTATTCAGGGTAAGTGGTATTCAGGATTATTCGATGCATAGAGAAAATTTTAAGCAACAAATAGATGCCTGGGAACCAGCTCCTGCAATCTTCCAAGCATTTTTAACCGGATTCACTATAGAATCTAGGTTACCTATCAGTAAGAAGTATATTATTATTATTATTTTTACTTTTGTTCATATGTTTTTTTCGTAGTCTCGCCTTATGTGGAAGAGAGGGATTTGTGAGCTGATGACACAAAAAATCAGTGAGTCTGCAGAAAAAGTTCCACATGCATCTCTGCCTCCAGTCTGGAAGAATCAGTTCTCGAGACTTCTACTCGAGAAGAGACTCAGAATGTTATCCTCATAAATATAAAAAGAGGCAAAGGTCAGATATGAGTCAGTCATGTCCAAAGTGAGGACGAGCAAACATGACCTAGGCGTGAAGACAAGAAAATTTATAAATGAAACTATCAGTGAATGGGAAGAACTGAGTGATAGAATAAATTGTGAAGGAAGAGACATTATTAGCAGCAAATTATTTGTGAAAAATAAATGAAATATTGTGAAATAAAGTAAATTTGGAAATTTTGTGTAAACATCTGTGAAGTTAAGATTTAAATGAAAATATTTTATACCTCATCTCATATCCAGTCTTCTAATTATACCAGTTTTAAAGCCCGGGTAGCTTCATCTTCAATAATTTCTTGTTGACGAGAAATTACTAAAGATGAAACTGCCCAGGCTTTGAAACCAGTATAATTAGAAGACTGAATATGAGGTGAGGTATAAAATATTTTAATTTAAATCTTAAACTAAACCTCATAGTGATTTTTTTCCTATAAAAGTTCAATAATGTGTGGAGTTAATTTTAAGATATTTCGGCCTTCATCGAAACATGCTACCAGCATGCCAATGTCAAGATATTGAAATATTTGGAAATGTACACTTCACTTCATATATTTTCTTGCATTTTCTGAAGATGATTTGGAAACCAGTTGGAATCAAATTAAAAATGGAGACAACAGTCTCCAAAATATATGCAGGTGAGAAAATATAATGAGATGAGGTATATATTCTGTCAGATTCTAGTTGAGAATGAAGGTGATGGATGATCCATGTGAGAAAAAATGAAGTTAAAGTGTATATTCCCAATTCATTTCTCAACAATATTAACTCACTCTGTTACTTCCTATTAATTACTGATTAAGGGGGGTCATGGGTGAAATTTCTATTTTCTACATTTTTTTGAGCTAGAGACTTGAATTTTTTGTACAAACATTCACAGTATGATACATAATGATGTGTTTAAGTTTCATTCTTGTGGGACATTCATTTTATGAGTTATTAAATATTATATTTTTTAAAAATTGCATATATTATAATTAAATGGGTTCCACAATTTTTTAGTAAAATGTCTGATTTTTTTCTACACGACCCCTAAAATATTTAGAAAAACATCATGCATTAGAATTCTTATAATGTGAATACAAAGGGAGAAAAAAATAATGTTGTACCTCATGTGTGGAATTACAAAAAAAATAAATAATTGCATACAATTTATTTTTTTTATTTCTTAAAATAATACTTCAATCATGAAATCCATGCACTACTTTGTTATCCATTGTTTTTGGGACGAGCAGTAAAAATTTGAACCTTCTAAGACAAAATTTCTGAATTCCATTCAATTTTCAATGTACAAAAATGAAGTGGAAATAAAAGTGTGGAAAAACAAGTTTAAAGGTTTGCATGCAGGTGGTATTTAACTGGCGCAGCCTTTTAACTCTGACGTAATTTAGTGCACTTAGAAGCGCCATAGGCCTCTGAAACTTTGACAACATATACATTAGAGTATAGGCTATTTTTTAGTACAAAAAACAAAAAAATTCAAAATTTGATCTCAAATGGTCAATTTTTCACCCATCACCCCCCTTAATCTAAAATAAACTTTTAAAGAATATCAAATTAAACTCTAAAAGTAGTTTTAGACAATTTAAAATACAGTAAAACTTGTTTAATCTGGAACGTGAATAATGTGGCATTATGTCCAATGTGAACAAATTTATTGGTCCCGGCGAAATAATAGTAATATTACATGTATTTGAAGAGAAAAATTTTTCTCTTCAAATATAATTTATCCTTCAGTGATAAGTGTTAAATCAATAATAAACAAATCAATATTACGTGTATTTATTTTGCATAAAACAGAATCTGTCCAACGCGGAAACAGAAGGATATTTCTACACAATTCATGAAAAAACTGTTTATAAGTCGGAAAAATTGAGAGAGAAATAAATTAGTTTCCACTTCATTGAATTCCCGTTAGGCAAAATAACAATAAGGGATGATTTCTGCCGCCGGGTAAAGTAGATTTTCTACCTGTATCTTAAATTTTCTTTCGGCCTCACTTCACACCTCTGTTATGCAAAATACGGGTTCGTTTAACAATATTTGGCATGTGACATCTGTCTTACAAAATATTAAATTAGTTTTAGATCAGAGACCGATTGTGAACATATCTTTCACAGGTAACATTCTGAATTTCCGGAATAAAGATGGCTAAATCATAGTATAGTCTGACCAACGGATCTGTGTCACCGTAAGATATGCGAACTAAACATTAATTCCTTTTCTGCCTCGGTAAATCATTCCCCTCCCTGCATTCCTATCTCCTTTCTTTTCTTCTTTCGCCCCTCCCACTACTCACAATTTTGAACCTTGTTGGGAACGGTTATTTGCACTGCAGTCCAGTGTTGTCAACTCACCATGAACACTGTAGCTCGGAGTGGTAAAAGAAATATTAACCAAATAATAAAAGTCAATCAGCGTCATTAGACTTGTTTAAATATGAAGAAGTAATAATTAACCTTACATTATTCAATATTCGAGATCCATGACACTGTTTGGGGGAAGTTTGGCATGTTATCGTGGTTGCTGTTTGACGTGATGGGAGGGAAGCGCGTGGAATGGAGTAAGTGCAGGTGTTTAACTTTTCTAAAAACGACTACAGCGCTAAAGGGGCACAGATCTGTTGGTCCGAGAATATCATTGTCATTAAACGAAAAAGTGAAAGCGATTGAAGATAAAGAAAAACAAATTCTCACAAGGAAAGTACTTATGTTGGACCAGTTGGATTGTAACAAAAATTGGAGGATATGTTGAATGAAGGATACTAATTTCACTGCAAATTCAATAGTATGCATAATTAAATTTGAAGAGAAAAATTTTCGCCTAGACCGGGACTCGAACCCGGGACCCTTTGGCTTTCCGGGCCAAGTGCTCTACCAACTGAGCATATCGAGGCGAGTTACGATCTAGACGCAAATTTTTTCTCTTATATACGTTGTAATTCCCTATCGCCAAATGCTTTTGAAACCATTGTTTCTATCTTTGCAAATGGCGGCTTCTTAGTTAAGAAGACATTTATTGGAATTTAACATTACTTTAAAAAGCCAGTAAGGCCTCTATGATGTTTTTTTATTATTAATTTAACATTTCTCAATGAAAGATAAATTAAATTTGAAGAGAAAAATTTTTTCGCCTAGAGACGGGACTCGAACCCGGGACCCCTTGGCTTTCCGGGGCCAAGTGCTCTACACCAACTGAGCTATCGAGGCGAGTTACGATCTAAACGCAAATTTTTCTCTTATATACGTTGTATTCCCTATCCGCCAAATGCTTTTTGAAACCATTGTTTCTATCTTTGCAAATGGCGGCCTTCTTAGTTAAGAAGACATTTATTGGAAATTTCAACATTACTTTAAAAGCCAGTAAGGCCTCTAATGAGGTTTTTTATTATTAATTAAACATTTCTCAATGAAAGATAAATTAAATTTGAAGAGAAAAATTTTCGCCTAGACCGGGAACCTCGAACCCGGGAACCCTTGACTTTCCGGGCCAAGTGCTCTACCAACTGAGCTATCGAGGCGAGTTACGATATGCATAATATTTAATAGGATATAAGGAAAGGAAAAATTAATAAAAGCTTGGCATCGGTGAATGACAGAATAAATAAGTACAACTATCGGAAAAAATAAAATAAACAAATAAAAATAGAAAATGATAGTGTGATGAACAAGGGAAGAACACAAAAAAAAAGAGAGAGAGAGAGAAAAAAACTAACTAAATAAATATTGCACAACAGAGCGGCACCGGTTACTTTGAAGAGCAGTGCACCGGAGTCTGAATGTTTTTTTTCACTTCTGCAGGCGAGTATTTTGGTAAAGTATATATGAAATTGTTTTCTATTTAAACATAAAACATCAATAAATTGAAAGTACAATAGAAATTTTGTTTTTACTATTTATTAATTGGCATATTTATGGTGTAAATGTGTACATTTGCAGGTAATAGTCTTGTGAGTCAATAAAATATTCCATCAAAAGAATAAAATGGGCATAATAAATCCATTTTACGTCTTCTAACTACGTTGGAATCTATAGTTCGAAGAAACCTTTGAAAAACACGAAGAACCTGAATTGGAGGATGACCAGTTTGCGTATTTTCTGGCAGAAATTATAGAACAAAAATATTGGAATGGGTTAGAGGACGTTAGTTGAAAATACTTTAGATTTCGAAGACTATGCTACTTGCAGTTTGAAGATCACACAGGTTGCATATCCTGAAGACTTCAAAATTGTGAACGAATCCAGTGAGAAACGTGGATAATTCAAGTAGCTTTGAGCCGTCTCCTGTTAAAAACCTTAACGTCCTAATGTACTGTCTGTCTATTCTGAAGGAACTTTGGAAAACATTTATGAATATAGGCTGTCAGGAAAATCTGGCCCGAAGTCCTATTCACAAATAATAATAAAAAATGACCATCATTAATATATAACCAAAATATGAGAAACAGTTTTGAATTATATAGTAAATAAAACATCTTATCTAGCTTCACAATAAAAAAAACAGGGACCCCTAAAATATCGCCCAAATTAAAAACTACATTCTTAATAAGTTTCGAAATTCTCGAGATCGGGGATTGAGAGTGCACTATTGGCATTTACAATCATGGGCTCTTTTTCGAGCGAAGGAATTGGGTTTGAATGAATTTAAAGCTTCAAACACTACATTCATTCCAAATTTCAAAAAAGAAAACAATATTTCTTCAAGAAAATTACAAATTTGTCACTGTCAAGTGTATTGAAAATGAAACTCAAAGCATTGAAAATGCAAATAAAGTTGTAAGAGATGTTAATCAGATCATTCAAGAAAACTGCATACCAACAAAGAATGTGTGGATCTGTGACCAAAGTCAATTTAATTATGAATGACAGGAAATAGAACACTGGCAGTCAAAGGCAAAAGCTCACTGTTGTTACAGTTCAAAACCCATGGAACTGCACATTCTTACACAATAGATGTTCTATTATTCAATATGTGGGCAACTTGGGAAGAGGTTATACCTCTGTTTTCAAGAACCTACTGGAAACAAATTTGGGCCCAAAGTTCAGAAGAAGATAGAACAGAATACACCTCCAATGTGTATGTCGACTGTAGTGCCAGTGGAAAAAAGAACAATTTGAAAACATTCTTAAAACATGTGTTTAGTGAAAATATTGAAATAGATTTATATTTAATATGCGATTCATGGTCGGGACATATGGACGAACAATTGCTACAGGATTGTTTACCCTATAAAAATGTAAGGCTGAAAATTATTCCTGCAGGAGCCACCAAATATATACAACCTATTGATGTTCTTTTTCTTTTTCCATCAATATAAGATCTATGTGTGACGACTTGAAGAATATGTGCGTCTACAATCAGATGGTGACGTGAAAATGTCTGATAGATTCTTTATTATAAAACTTCATTTCCTTGTCAACTGTCAGCAGAAATTTACAAAGATATGTGGATTTATGCTTGGAAAAAGTCTGGCTATAATGTGAACCCAATGGTAATGAGATTCAGAAATGTGATTGAAAATTCATTTGACATTGGTTTTAGTGAATGTGCCACATATAACTGCTCCATGATTGCCATCATCAGATGCTCATGGTGTTCGCAAAAACTTTGTGATAACCATTTCATCAAAGACCCTCATTATCACCATTGATGTTATGGTAAATGATAATTTGTTTTTTGTTGCTCCAGTACACGAAATTATAACCGATTCTGATTTTCAAGTTAAAAAAAGTATACAGTGCTCTGCTATCTGTATAAAGTAATCAAAAATTGTTATTAATGTTAAGAAGGAGGGAAACTAATATTTATGTTATTCACACTGCTAGCAGCACTTGTGCTTGAAACCAGCTGCAATTAGCAACTGTGCCGTTATGGGCCGGTCAATGAGACGTGATTGAAATTTAATGACAAATAACAGGAGTTTTATTAAATTTGCTGCAAAATGACTAACGTCATATTTAATGTCAATTAATTAACATATCCTCCAATTTTCGTTACAATACAACTGGTCCAACATAAGTACTTCCCTTGTCAGTACATGAAATAATGACTAAATTTATAGTCCGTTTGCTGAATTAAGAGAATCTTCCGGCGTATATTTTCAAAAGGTTGGTGCACGGCCAGTCAGAAAGTGGGAGCAACTACCCGAAGTTTCAAAAATATGTTAACACTCATCTTTGAAAAAAATATTTCACGTAGCACAATTTATACGTCAACTCATCACTAAATGCAATAAAAAGTCTATAATACCTTCGAAAGAAAGAATTTTCGAACACTTCCTATACCTGACACTGGCCTTTCAAGTAGACAGAGAAGAATTCACCCCCGCCCCAATCCCTTCAAATATTTGCACGGGAAGATTCTCTTAATTGAGCAAACGGACTATAATTGTGGAAAAACTCAAGTTTATGAAGATTTTAGTCACAAAGAAAAAGTAATTAATGAATGGATGCAGCAAGGAAGTGATCAAATGAAGAGGAAAGCAAAATAAATAAATAAATAAAACATAAACAAATAAAATAAATGAAGAAATCAAGGAAGTAGTGTGGGAGTGTTTTACAAGTGCACGATCAAAAAATCTCCAAATTTCCAGACCGATGCTCCTAAGTCAAGTTCTAACTGCTGCTACATCCCTAGAGAATAACGATTTCAAGGCATCTTCAGGTTGGCTTTACAGTTTTAAAAGACGACACAATGTAGTGTGGAATGAAATTTGTGGGAAATCAAAGGATATGGACGAAAGTATAGTTAGTGAGTGGAAACCGATACTGCATACTTCAATTTCAGGATACACGCCTAAAAAAACATTTTTAACGCTGATGAAACGGACTGTTTTTTAGTGGAATGCAGGCTTTCACGGCCGGTAATCATGGTAATAAAATATCCCGGGCTATGTGGCCGTGGTCTATAACTGGCGTTTCTTCCAGACGTTTCTCTCCTCAACTGCGGAGGGCATCTTCAGTGGCGAGCGCTTCCAGCTGTTGTTTCCTTGTCGTAGACTCAACTGTGAATGAACAGCAGAATGCTGGACGCTCTTATTTATACTAGTGCTGACGTCACGTGAGTCGCAGCTGTTTGGATCGACGTCATCATACTGGCTTCTGATTGGTTCGGAACTCTCTCCTTGTTATTGGTAGGTTTTGACTTTCTATTGTCTAATGTGTGATACCAGGCTTTGGCTAGTTTTATTCCTTCATCTTTTCTATTGAAATTGTCCTTGTGTTTATAAATTTCTATGGCCTCTCTGTATAATCTTGGGAAATAATATGGTGTTGTAGCTAAAACTTGTGTTTCATCGTAGAGAATCTGATGTCCGTTTTCAGTAATAATGTGTTCTGCTACGGCCGATTTTTCTATTTGTCCTAGTCTGCAGTTTCTTCTATGTTCAGTCAAATGGGTGGCTATGCTTGTTTTTGTGGTTCCTATGTAAGATCTTCCACAAGAACACGGAAGCCGGTATACACCGCAAGTGGAGAGTGGGGGTCGAGGATCCTTTGATGAGCGAAGGCAGTTTTCTATTTTTCTTGTAGGTCTATAAATTGTTCTAATATTGTGCTGTTTTAGTACTTTGCCGATCCGATCTCTGACCCATTGTATATATGGTAAGAAAGCTGTGCTGACTGTTGATGTATTATCCGTTTTGCGTTGTTGTTTACGTGGATGTATTGATTGTTTTATTTCTTTGGCTGTATATCCATTCTTCTTGAAACAGTTGAAAAGATGGTGCTGCTCCTGGTTAAGATATTGTGGCTGGCATATCTTCTTCGCTCTGTCAAACAGTGTCTTTATGACGCCTCGTTTTTGTCTAGGGTGGTGATTGGAATTCTTGTGTAGATACCGGTCCATGTGTGTGGGGTTTTCTGTAGACTGTATGTTGAATTTCTCCGTTGTCTTTCTTATTATCTGAATATCCAGGAATGGGAGTTTACCGTTATTTTCTTTTTCTATGGTGAACTGTATTTTGCTGTTTTGGCCATTGAGATGTTGTAGGAATCGCTCTAATTCCTCGTTACCGTGTCTCCAAACTACAAACGTGTCATCCACATAACGAAACCAATATCCAGGGGACTTGGGAGCTGTTTTTAATGCTTCCTCTTTGAATTTCTCCATGAAAAAATTCGCTATTACCGGACTTAGCGGATTACCCATTGCTACTCCGTCAATCTGTTCGTAATAGCTGTTGTCCCATTGGAAGTATGTTGTTGTTAATACATGTCTGAATAGCTTTGTGATGTCTTCTGTGAAGATCTGTCCAATGTAGGTCATGGTTTCGTTGATAGGCACCATAGTAAACAGGGAAACTACATCGAAGCTGACCAGTATATCGTTAGATGTTATTTTTATGTTTCGCAGTTTCTCAATGAAGTGCGTCGAGTCTCTGATGTAGCTGTCCGATTTTTCAATGAATGGTTTAAGAAGTGCAGTAAGGTGCTTTGCGAGTGTGTAGGTCTGAGAGCCAATGGCACTAACAATTGGCCAGAGTGGAATGCCATTCTTGTGTACCTTGGGAAGACCGTAGAGTCGTGGTGGTTGAGCTTCAGAGACACGTAACTTGTTTTTTGTTTCTTCTGGTAAGGAAAATTGTTTAATCAGGTTATTTGTTTTTAGAACAATACTGGCTGTAGGGTCTCGGTTGATGGTTCTTTATGTGTCTGGTGTCAGTAGTTCTAATATCTTCTCCTTATACTCCTGGACATTCATTACAACTGTTGAGTTTCCCTTATCGGCGCTGATAAAATTACGATATCCTGGTCATTATTTAAAGTTCGTAGTGCTATTTTCTCCTTCTTCATTAAATTGCTTTTGTGTTGGTTGGGCGCGTCGAAGTATTCTGGCTGTTTCGTAATGGATTTCTTCAGATTTATGTAGGGGAAGATTCTTAATGCTCGTCTCAATATTTGAAATAATATCCTCTACAGGTATAGATGTAGGTGTGATAGGTACTTGCCTCCTTTTGACAGAACAGACATTTCTTCTGCTGACAGGGTGCATGATGACAAGTTTATTACAGTGTCATGTAAATCGGTAGATTGCTGGATGGATTGAGATTGCCTTTTTATGATGTTAAATTTCTTTAGTTGTGTTTTAGTGGACTTTAACATTCTTGCTTCACCTGTGCTGTATGTAATATTATCAATCTTGTTCCAATCGTGGTAAGACATATTGTTGCTGATCATTAAGTGAAGTGACAAGAGCTCTGCGTCGTTACTTGATAGCTCTTTCCGTGTCTGGTGAATGCGTTCTCTGAAGAGAGCACTGTTTTTTTGTACGTTACCGTCAAAATTGCTCGTATATACTATACTTCACTTTTTAACAGCAGCAGAACTACAATTAATCCAAGGTACATAAAAAGACATGTACTCTATAATCTAAGATAATTTTTTTATTTTTTTATAATGCAGAATTTTGTCTAATGTGGAAAAAAAATTGGTCCCATGCGATTCCGCTTAGAACAAGTTTTACTGTAGCTAAAAATAATATTTTATGCACCTAAAAATTATTTCCCTCAAGTTCAATTAAATTATGTAACTAATTAGCATTAAACATTTTGAATAAGTAATCATGTATGCATGCATGCATGTATGTGTATATATATATATATATATATATATATATATATATATAAAATAATAATAATATATCTTTTAAAACTTACTTGACTTCAACCATTAAAACACGTCTCTCTGATGCTGTTGAAGGCAGACTACTTGAAAGAGGTTTTGTTCCATTATTTAATAAATTAGCACTTGAAAAAGTTTGTCTTCGACGAGCCAAATGACTTAATCGTCTACCTGGTGAACGACCAGAATTCTTCCGTTTATTTGTCATGCTATTAATTTTATTAGAAGTATCTTGACTGAACCATACTGTACAAGAAGAAGTGGTTTCACAGCCAACAAAACGTTCCCTTAATTTTTGACATAATGTCTCAAAATCTTCTGAAACTTTTCCATGATTGAATCTGTAAAAATTTATAAAACTAAAATTGTACATATCATACACATATTACAGAAAAAAAAAAATATTATTTCACTCTATGACTCTAACACAATGTAAAAAACAAAACTTTTGTAAAAAGTATTATTCATCTAGTCTCATTTCACTGTTTCCTGCAATTGAGGAGTTATTATTATTATTTAATATAATGTATATAAAATGTGGAAAGTATGTTTAATATGAAGAACCTTATTAGATTATTCAAAGCTTTCCAATAGACATTTGAAAGTTATATAAAAAATAAAGCAAATCTATTTGATTCATACTGAACATTAAATCTGTCCCTTCATGAAGAAAAAAAAAAATTTACAGAATCTAAAATTTCCACCTCCACTTTCCAAGTGCACCAACCTCAAAAGTGGGTTACAAGTTATGCCACGTCAGGAGAGAATACCAGAAATGTTGTAATGACAACCTGGTGACATTGATTAAAAAAAAACAATTACTATTCTCCTTTGCAATCAGAAGTATATATTTTTTATCGAATCTCCAATAATGTGAACCCTATTTCACCATCTGGGATGTTAGGGTTTTAGTTACAATACAATTAATTATTTACAATAATTTAGAGTATGCTTAATTTATAGCGTTACATAATAACGAAATATGAACAAATAAATAAATTAACAAACCAAAAAACTAACTCAAAGTCTCTTAAAAATATGATAAGTTACACAGCTTTCTACAGCAACACTTCTTACATAAAATATTTAACAAAGGCAGTTGAAATCTATTATGGCAATAATCTAATTTTTTAATAAATTCATGTCTTTTGGAATCAAATGTGGGACATTCAAATAACAGATGTGAGATAGTCTCGCTGGAGTTCTTGCAAATACAGGTATCTGTACCTATTTTAAATAGTTTCAAATAATGTCCAAATTTACCGTGTCCAGTCATAAATTGTGTTAATACAAAATTTGGTTCTATGTATTTGCATTTTATTTGGTCAAAAACAGTTGGGAAAAATAATGTTCTTGTCAAAGCACCATTAATACTGTTTAACCAATCAGCATTCCAACTTTGCATGAGATAATTTCTTAATACTTCTTTAATATATGATAGAGGACAGAAGGAGTAAAAGTAATTCATATTTGATTTAGTAGCTGATTTGGCAAGAAAATCTGCACGTTCAGAAGTATATTAAAGAATCAATTGTGTCAATGATACAGAGTCGGAGCATGTACAAGAAAAGGTTCCTCTTTTAGGGCCATTGGGACCCAGCCTCAGTCCCAATTATTGAAAATATGAATAATAATATAATACAGTATATTTCATATTAGTCATCATTCTTAACATAGTTTTAATACAAAAAAGAAATTATGCATTGTTGCAATTCAGTGATTCAATCTTAATTGCTCTGCAGTGTTACTTATCAATTTTGAGAATTAAACTATGAATTGGCTTACAACTAAAATATAATGTAAAATAATATTTCTCCTCCAGCTCAGAAAATTGAAATAAAACAGCAAATAGGTTCTAGGCGAAAAAATTTTTCTCTTCAAATATAATTTATCCTTCTATGAGAAGTGTTAAATTAATAATAAAAAAAGTCAATAGAAGCCCTACTGGCTATAAAGTAGTGTTAAATTCCCAATAAATGTCTTCTTAACTAAGAAGCCGCCATTTGCAAAGATAGAAGCTATGGTTTCAAGCATTTGGCACGAGGGAATTACAACATACATAAGAGAAAAATTTGCGTCTAGATCGTAACTCGCCTCGGTAGCTCAGTTGGTAGAGCACTTGGCCCGGAAAGCCAAGGGTCCCGGGTTCGAGTCCCGGTCTAGGCGAAAAAATTTTCTCTTCAAATATAATTTATCCTTCTATGAGAAGTGTTAAATTAATAATAAAAATTGTCAAGCAAATAGGTGTTCTGGTTGAATGCTGTGAGTCTGGTTAGTAAGAGATTTCTAGATTTATGAAAAACTTTTTTTCAATCACATGAGGTTGAATAATGACTAATGACTTCTTCTTCTTCCTTCCTAGTATTAGGCCAAGGCCTGTTACGATCCTACAGAAAATTATCCCTCCAGCATTTCATAGGACAGCCCAGAGATCTTCGTCCTCTTGGTATATAATTATAAACAGCTTTGGGGATCCGATTTCAACTCATTCTTTCAAGATGGTGTTTCCAATTTAGTTGGTACTGTTTAATATATTCCAAAATTGGCGTAGTCTTCAATTCTTTTAAGATATCTGTGTTCCTTTTCTGATCCCATCTGGTGTAACCCGCTGTTCTGTGCATGAATCTCATTTCACAAGCCGTTATTCTGTTTTCATGTTGTCTTTTTAGAGTCCATGCTTCACTACCATAGGTCAACACTGTTCTAGCCAAAGTGTTATATGAACGTAATCTGGTGCCCAAGCTGAGCAAAACATTGCTTCCACTTACTTGTGTTTTTCTCCTTACTTTTATCTTTAACCAATCTGGTATTGCTTCCTTTCTTCCACTTACTTATACCAGACTCTTTTAACTTTACTATCTAACCTCTCTTGTAACTCTTGTTTTTTTGACCCCGACACTATTAGGGCATCCAAGGGCTAGGGAGTCTTTCCTTTCTTCCATTTCTTCTTTTCTTTATTTTCTTCTCTTCTCCAGAAAAGCCTGACCAGAGGCTATAAGAAGGCACCCATTACTGGTCTTGCCTTCCTTTGGCCAGCAACCAATCAAAGGGACTATTTATATGCTTTCAAGTCTTATATGAGAATTTCCCGGAAGGATCAAACTAATGACTATGAACAACATTTATTGTTGCAAAGACTATCAGTGCTATTCACACTTCAGTATATCCATAATTAATACCCTTAGGGCCGCATGCAAATACATTAGTCTCTGGTGAGCTGAGTTTTCCATGAGAACTTGCTATGTTCGAATTAGCGAGTCGCTCACTGGTCATGCATGAAAGTAATTTTTTTCGTAATATTGGCAAGAAATTACCCAGAATTCTCAGCGATAAAACCACTTCCGTTATTTTTGTCTGCTAGAGAAATTCATTTACGCTTGCGTTCCACAAATAAAATCGTATATGACGACGTCTGCATTGCACGATATTACGCCGATTCTCCTGTTCTTCCAGTTGAATTCTTTGGTAGACTATCAAATTCCTCTTCTCCGCATATACCGAAAACATGACTGAAGTCTTCAAGGTCTGAAATCTCGGAAAAAGCAGCAAGGTTTCAAGTACATTGATTACCATTGGTTCCCATCAGGTTGCTTATGATTCGTTCTCTGCAAAGTCACCTCGCCAGGTAGCTTACAGAATTTCGACAATTATTATCGCATGAACAGATTCTTGAGTACAAAAACTTATTTGGATGCAACTTTCTCAGCAGAGTACATGTTGAGAACGACTTTTATGGTCTAATACGTTCATAGATACGAGCCTTAGTCTCTCACAGATGAAGCTGTTTTAATCAGTAAGTGAATAATTACAAAATTTGGATCATATACTAAAAAAGACACCGTCTCTTCCATACATCTTGCAAAATAAAGTAAGCTAAACTCATTCTAGTTGAGCTGACAGTCTGAGTAAACAAGTGTTGATCAATAATTGATAATTAAACCAGAAAAAAACACCTCACCTCATATGTTTTCCCTCTAGACAAGATCTGGGATCTAGATAAGAATGAAGACAATGGTCTCTGAAACATATCTTGGTAATAAAATATAATACAAAATGAAATGTATATTTTTTGTTTAATCTCTTGAAAACAGGTTCCGCTTATGCACAATCTGATCTGTCATGTGTTAAAGCATAGGCCATAAGACAAAAGAAGACACTCCTGAGATTTCCTTACTTCTATTTTTATTAGCCCTTTTCACCTGCTGTAATGCATGGATCAGCCAATAGGAATTTGATCCCTTTATTGTCTTCTGCCACCACCAAAAGAGTGAAGAGAGTAACGTAACTTCTATGAATAGATCCAAGAACTTTGATTGCTTATCTGTTACTTTGCCTGGAGCGAAAGGAATGAGAGAAAATCACAAGGGAGTTGCAACATTGCACTATAGTCACTTGGTTTTCACATGCTTGATGCAAATTGTTAAACATTCTTCTTTCATTATGGCCATTATAGTTAGATGACTTTACCCTTAATAAGACATATGACTATATCAGTGGAACTTGGATAAATCAAACATTTATAATTCAAAATCATGGATAATTTGAATATTTCTTGGGTCCCTTGAATTTTGAATTAAAGCAATGTAAAAAAATCACATATAGTTCAAATGTTGTCTTGAGTAATTCAATTTTTTTCCCCCCAGATTATTAAAAAAATGTTAAACTTTAAATTACTTTTTAGGAATTCGCACTCTGAGGCATATTCATTTAGGTTAACTTTTATCACAATATGAGGTGAGGGATAAAAGTTTACCTAAATGTTTAAACTTTGTGTTTGTTTTCTGCAAGAGATATTGTTCTGAGGGTTGGCTTTCCCCAATCCAGAACCGTTATTATTCCAACACTTGCACCTTCTACCTGCTACCTTATTCAGTTCTTGGGGTTGGAAAATTGACTTTTCCCTGGCCCCACACTCGCCATGAGCAAACCAATTTACTATTTTTAGTTTCAGTTATTGTGCCCCTTCAGTTGTCACTTGACATTCCTGCTAAAATGTGTTGCAAATCAGTGTCAGTATGTCTTTTAGTAAACCAAGTGTTCACTACAAGACTTTAACTTTTGTAGAAAAAATTGCCATCATTCAAGAAGTTGAAAGGGTTTGAAGACATAATCGGAAATCAAGAAAGAGTACGGGATATCACAGAACACTTTGTCAATTTATCTGAAGAATAAGGAGAACATTTTAAAAAGTGCCTGAAGTGAAAATGGAAAGAGGAAAAAAAGAGTGAGAAAATTCTGATGTCGATGAGTGCATGTTGAAGTAGTTCAAACAATCATGGAATAAAAACATTTCTTTAAGTGGTCCCCTTGTTTGTGTGAAAGCTGAAGAATTCTCTGCAAGTTTAAACAAAAGTATGTTCAAAGCTAAAACTAGTTGGTTGGATTGTTTTAAAGAATGAAATAGCATTTCTTTTAAGTCAATCTGTGCCAGTGTGAATGAGGATGCAGCAAATTCTTGGAAAAATAATATTTTGCAAATAATTAAAAAAGCCGACTAGAAACATTTTCAAAGTTGATGAAACAGGTTTGTTTTTTAAATGTATCACCAGACAAAACTTTAGCTTTCAAGAGTTGCAGTGAGCGAAAGAATAGTAAAGAGTCACATTACTGGTAAGAACTAACATGGAAGAGAATGAAAAGGCACCTTTGTTCATAATAGAAAAACCAGTAAACCCAACATGTTTTAAAAATGTCAAATCAAAACCCATAAAATATAGTGCAAATAAAAATGCATGGATGACTATAGACATTTCTCGAGATTGGCTGTTAAAACTAGATAAAATGTACCATAAATAAAAGTGAAAAATTCTCTTGCTTATTGACAACTGCACCACTCATAATTCTATCCTTTTATGGATAATATAAAGAATATTTCCCTCCCCAAACATGACCTCAGTTGTGCAGCCGATGAACCAAGGTATCATTAAAAATCTCAAGCATTTTTATAGGCATCTTGATATCCAAATCCTTCTGTCAGACATTTCCCTGTCAAAAACAAGAACTTAACAGCAAGTATTCTTGACTCAGCACAAATGCGTCACAGTGCGTAGTCACAAATAACCAAGAAAACTAGTGAATTGATTCTGAAAGGCAGGGTTTATAAAGAAAAGTGAGGGAGTTGATGTCTCTTCACCAGATGTTTGATATATTTAATAAATATATCAACTTGGAAGTAAACGTGGCAGTGTGTGGGGAGATCTCAGACCAAGACATTTTAGCAGAAATTTTAAACAAGAAAGATGCCAATTCATCTGGTGAAGAGGAGAAAGAACTTGAACCTGAAGACATGGAGGCTCTTCATGATATGGGTGAATTTCTTTGGTTCATTGAGGGAAAGCCAATGTAAGTGAAATTGTTTTTCAGTAATTAAACATACTTACTTACTTACTCACTGGCACTATCGAACCCGTAGGTTCATGGCCACACAGACATAAGCTCTCCATACATCCCTATCCTGAGCTAATGCTTTCCAATCATTCCCTGTATAATCTACTTCCCTCAAATCATAGTTGATGTTGTTCTCCCACCTCATTCTTGGTCTACCAACTGGGTGTCTTCCCTCTGGCCTTCCCACAAGAAGCTTCCATGTACGTCTTTCATTCCCCATATGTGCAACATGTCCTGCCCATCGCAGTCTACGAGACTTAACTGTTCTTATTATATCTGGCTTCCTATAAAGACCATGTAGTTCATTGTTATGTAGTCTTCTCCATTCACCTGTCTGTTCATCTCTCTTTGGTCCAAAAATTTTCCTAAGTACTTTATTCTCAAATACTCGTAATCTCCTTTCCTCCCTTAAAGTAAGAGTCCATGTTTTGCACCCATATAATATAACTGGTAGAATAATAGTTTTATATATTTTCAGCGCCCTCAGGGGTCCTCATCTAGGGGATATGTGGATGGCGACCACAAGGTGCCCAAGCTGTGCAAAACATTTCTTCCACTTACTTGTGTTTCGCACTCTTTATAACTTTACTATCTAACCTCTCTTGGTTAACTCTTGTTTTTTCGACCCCCGATGCTATTAGGGCATCCGAGGGCTAGGGAGTCCTTCCTTTCTTCCATTTCTTCTTTCCTTATTTTCTTTTCTTCTCCAGAAAGCCTGACCAGAGGCTATAAGATGGCAGCCCCATCACTGGTCTTGCCTTCCTTTGGCCAGCAACCAATCGAAGGGACTATTATTATGCTTTCAAGTCTTATATGAGAATTTCCCATAAGGGAAAATTTTCTATAGGATCGTAACAGGCCTTGGCCTAATACTTGAAAGGAAGAAGAAGAATATATTTTCAGCTTAATGTTTTTTGAAAGGAGTTGGGACATCAAAAGTCTCTGCAATGCATAATAGCATGCATTTCCAGAATTGAGCCTATGTTTAATTTCTTTGTGCATCTCATTCCTATTTGTGATTATTGTTCCTAGGTATTTGAATTCAGCCACTTCCTCAAAATTTCCCTCATTTGTCATTAGCTGTCCATTTCCATTATATACTGAATTTCTACGTGTGAACATATATTTAGTTTTACTGATATTTACTTCCAGTCCCAATTTCTTAGTGTTATTCAATAGTGTGTGCGTGTTGGCCTTTAGTATCTCCTCACTATCGGCCAGTAGTACTACATCATCAGCATAAACTAACAGCTTATTAATACCATTCAGTTGTAAGCCTTCCTCATTCTCTAACGATTTAATGGCATGCTCTAGTACAAAATTAAATAGTAGAGGAGATAGTGCATCTCCTTGCTTCAACCCATTCTGGATTTCAAAAGTATTCGAAAACTGTTTGCCTACACGCACCCTACTCTTTGAGCCATTTAGACACATTTGTATAAGTCTAACTAACTTTTTAGGAATTCCAAACTCCAGCAGGATACTATATAACTTCTCCCTCTTAATTGAATCATATGCTTTTTTGAAGTCTACATATAGTTGATGTACAGTACCATTAATATATTCCCATTTCTTTTCTAAAATCTGTCTTATACTAAAAATCTGATCTGTTGTAGACCTGTTTCTTCTAAATGCACATTGATGATCTCCTAGAATGACATCAATATAGGGACTAAGTCTGCTTGCTAATATATTTGTTAGAATTTTGTACGAAGTTGAAAGTAATGTAGTTGTTGCAATCAGTTTTATCTCCTTTCTTATAAATTGGTACGATAATTGATTCCTTCCATTCATCTGGAAGAGCTTCTTTTCCCCAAATCATACTAAGCAACTAACGTATCTTGTCCATCAATTTTTCTCCCTCTGATTTTATCAGTTCTGCTGGGATCTCATCTGAACCTGATGCTTTATACATCTTCAATTTTTCAATTGCCATTTCAACCTCTAATGAACTTGGTTCTGCGACTAACATTTCTGCTGTCTGTAACTTATCCTCCTCAATGTCCTGTTCTGTATGTACATTTAATAGCTGATTAAAGTAACTTTTCCATCTATTTAATATACTCCTAGAATCTGCAATCATATCCCTATTTTCATTCTGAATTATGTTTGTTCTGGCCTGAAACCCTTTCTTCTCTATACTAATTCCCTGATATAATTCTCTAATGTTCCTATATTTTGCATTAATTTCAAGATCATTAATCTTCTCTCTCTAAAATTCCCTCTTTTTACTCTTTAGTAACTTGGTGGTTTCCCGTCTAACACTATCCAATTGCTCTAAATTTACCTCATTTGGCTCGTGTAACCATTTCCATTTTGCTAGCTTTCTTTTCTTTACAATGTCGGCACATTCCTCATCAAACCATTTCTTGTTTTGCCTCTTTTTTAAACATACTTGAGGAATTTTAAAAAACAGATTAAATTTTCCAAAATAATTGGATATTTCAAGCTTCTATTTAAAACTGCAATTCATTTATGTGTGGGAATAAAATATGGGATCAGTGCACTGTACTACACTGTATATTCTCTTTAATACTGTATCTAAAGTACTGTATTCTTAGGCTCGAATCTAAGAATGCATTAGACCGAAAAAGTCGTTCTCTGCCTATACTCTGCTGAGAAAGTTGCATCCAAATACGTTTTTGCGTACTCAAAAATCTGTTCATGTGGTAATAATTGTTGAAATTCCTAAGCTACCTGGCAAGGTGACTTAGCAGAGAAACGAATTGTGAGCAACCCGATGGGTTTTATCTATAGTACTGTATTCTTAGGTTCGAATCTATGAATGCATTAGACCGTTAAAAGTCGTTCTCTGCCTGTACTCTGCTGAGAAAGTTGCATCCAAATATGTTTTTGCGTACTCAAAAATCTGTTCATGCGATAATAATTGTTGAAATTCCTAAGCTACCTGGCGAGGTGACTTAGCAGAGAAACGAATCGTGAGCAACCCGATGGGAAGCGATGTAGTTTGAAACCTTGTTGCTTTATCCAAGATGTCGGACCTTGAAGACTTCGATCATGTTTTCGGTATACGCAGAGAAGAGGAATTTGATAGAGTCTACCAAAGTATTCAACTGGAAGAACAGGAGAATCGGCGTAATATAGCGACATGCAGACGTCGTTGTATACGGTATTATTTTAAGGGATGCAAGCGTAAATGCTTTCCTTTAGCAGATGAAAATAACAGAAGTGGTTTTATCGCTGAGAATCCTGGGTAATTTCTTGCCAATATTACAAAAACGACGACTTTCATGCATGACCAGTTAGTGGGTAGCTAATTCGATCTTTGCACTTGCTCACGGTAAGTCAGCTCACCCGTGATTGGAAGTAATTTGAGTAGAGACTAATGTATTTGCATGTGAAGCAATATCTTTATTCCCTTCGTTGGAAACCATTTTGAAGCAGTGTTTGTCCAAAATAATAAATCAGAATTACTGGTTCTGGTTGGGTTTGATTTTCCGGTAGAGCTAGATTCTTTTCTCAGGGTCGAAATTGGTACACAGGATAGGAACACACTTCACGATCATAAGATCATTGATAACTGTTTTCTTGTAGAAATAATTCCACATTTATTAACTTTGTAATTTCCCAGCAGATTAAGTATATTTAAGTGGAATTGTTCTTCACTATTAACTAAAATAAATTCTTTTCTTGTCTAAAATCAATTACTCATGTATTAAATATTACATTTTTATCATCCTGAGAACTCATCCTGCTTTCTATCTTTGTTGAATGTTAGATGCAGACTGCTAGAATAATTCTGTTATAATATTAAAGAACATTATTACATCACATGATTTTAATTTAAATTCTATTGGTTAAAGGTCCATTAAATACCATGTTTAAATTTGATTGGTTAAATCAAAAAGTTAATTGTTTTTAACATCCAATCAAAATTTAGTATGCTTTTATTTTAAAATATTAAGTTAAGCAGGTGTTCTTATTACAGTTATAACAGAAAGCTTTATATTTCAGGCAACAATGACTTAAGACACAATTTTAAAAGCATTATTTAGAAAGACTGTTATATAATACAATTTATTTAATTGTTATTAAGACATTTTTATTCAACAATAAACAACAATTAATTATTTAGATGTTTTTCTTTATTTAAGTTATATTTAAATATTAAAAGAATTTTAAAATATAAAATTATTAACTTTAACTTTTATATTTAATATGATATTAAAATACTGCTATAAATGCCCCTGATGATTTTTGTTTTGTTTCCGGTAGGAAGAACAAAATAAAAATGATCATTCCCCAAGAAATATTAATGTACTTAATTAATTAATTTTTTTTTTTTTTTAGTAACTTATCTGCTTGGAATAGTTATACATTTACATATACATACAATGACATTAACACTTTACATATTTTCATTTTTTTCTGAAAAATAAGAAAATTGCATTGACCACAATGTTATACATTTTTCATTATAAAACACAATATATCAAAATAAGATTACAAATATGTTACAACAATCAACATTTTTTTTCAATCTTACATACAATCTTCCAATCATTATAATTGCTCCTGTCTTCATATCGTTTTAATCTTTAAATGGCTTGATTAATTCTTTCGAATAGATGCCCAACATTTTATTTTCATCTATATACTTTAATTCGTATGCTGTGTCATTAAATATTTTGTTGATAACATAGGGTCCTTGATATAATAACTCCATTCTATGATATCTCTTATTTAATGCATTTGATAAAGGAACAGTTCTAACTAAAACTTTATCCCCTATTTTTGGATTCCATTTCTGTTTTTTTTAGCAACATATTTTAATTTTTTTTTTCAATAGAAAATATCAACTTGTCTTTTAAATTACATATTTCAGCATTTTCTTCATTAGATCTTACGCTACATGTCTTTTATTTATTTTTTTTTTTTCAGGCTACATATCTCAAGTTCTTTTTCATTGGATCTCACGTTACATATCTCAGCTTCTTAATTAGGGGTACAAATTTTAGAGTCAAGTCGTCTGCTTGTTTTCTAATGCTCAGCGGAATCGGTCTGCTTTTGATCTTAATCGGTTCATGTTCTATAACCTTGAACGAGTATTCAAAACAATTGCACAATCCAGGCTTCTTTGAGAATGAATTTTTATTTTTCATCAAAACATCATATAGTCTATGTTTCTGTTGTTCAGAAATTCCATCTGTATTGGCTACCTTATCTCTTATCTGTTGGCAAAAATCGTCTTCCTCGTCATCTACCATGCACATGAGAAGAGGAATTTCACTGTTTTCTATGCAATCAGCACATTCTCATTTACACACTTATAATTATCAATATTATTTAATAAATATTCAACTGTGGAATTATCACACAGGAATTCATTATTATTCACATGAATATCTTCATTCATGGTTTCTTGGGTCATATCCCCATCTTCATTATTTCTATCACATTCTTCTACATTTATGTTTTCAATGAAAATGTGCTCATCTTTTATCAAATTTTCTTGTCTACTAATATTCTGAATCTCCTCAAATTCTCTGGCAAATGGTACGGCAATTCTATTATTTGTCTCGTTACTTAAAGACACATTATAATTCTCAAATCAATGATAGCTCTATACTGATCTAACATGTCACATCCAATTAACATATCACATGATAAGTAAGGTGATACTAAACAAATAACATTAAATTTAGTCGAACAGATATTTACTTCTAATAAACATTGAAGTCTAATGGGTAACTTCTTCTTTCCAATCGCTAGGGTGCAATATACTCCACAAATTCTTACTGTATGATCTTATTTCCTCTAGAAATTAAGGTATTGTAAAATTTCTGATCAATTATTGTGTTGAACATCCACTATCTGCAATACCAATAATCTCCAATCCGCAAATATTTAATTTTAGCTTAGGTGGACGACCAATAATATTCATTTCTCTAGTACATGTTCTATTAATTCTTCATTCTCCTTGGAAAATATTTATATTATTACTAATTTCTCCTTTATTACCATTATCATTATTAATGCTAACCATATCTGGTTTGGTTTAAATTTTGATATAAAATATCTACACGATCGAAGCTATTGTTGACCCCTAATTTAGACAAGTTGAGATACGCAACGGAGTCCCTGACGTATCTAATTGGCATTTAAATTCTGAGGTATTCTATTCACCTCAGCTTCAACTCTGTTGTTACCATTTAACACAAGCTCAGGATTATTAATTGAATTTATTCTAGTATCATGACGTCTGACACCATTTTCATTTTGAGTGCTTGTATTATTTATACATTCTTGCCTACCAAAATATCCTTCTCTTTGGTTATTATAAGAGAATCCATTAGAATAACTATTACGTCTACGTTTCCTTCTCTGGGGAGATGTCCAATTTCTATCATTACCTTCCCCAGAACTTTCTACATTCATAAAGTTAATTTCTCTCCTATCATTTCTATTCTGAAAATTTCCAGAATTATTTACAGTTCTGTCATTATAAGGTCTATTCCTATAATTATTTCCATTTGGCATGCCTCTATTTGCTTGGGCGTTCCTATTCCTATTATAATTATCATGAAATTGTTTTTTTACATCTTTATTATGATCATCGTAATTTTTCTTTTCATTGTTCTCTGCCCCTACCCCAAGAAAATTTTTGTTGGAATTTTCTTGTCCATTCCAATTAACTTCCTTGTTTGTGATCTCAACTTCTCTCTTATTTTCTAATAATGATAACAACTCTAACATGTCTGAAATATTTTGAGGTCTAGCAATAATCAAATGATATTAATTTCATGTGGGTAATGATGGGATATTAAAGACAATAAAGATTTTTCATCAATAGGTGGTTGGAGAAGTGCAGCTATCCTTGCTTTTTCTAGAAAATACCCAAGGTAACTATGATCTGTTTTAGGATTATATTTACCACTGGTAATCTCTAACCTAGCTTTATTTTGTCTTTCATGACCCCAATAGTAATTCATAAAAGCACTTTTAAATGTATTATAATCCATCGAGTCATGACATGCTATTTTGAACCAAGATTCCGCCGATTCTTTTAATGACCTTTTCACAAACATCATTTTATATTGCTCACTAATACATTTTAATTGAAAATATTCTTCCAACTCAGTAATGAAGTCAAGAGGACTTGGCTAGAGTGATCTGAAAAACATGGTAAATTTATTTCTGACAATAAATTTGTTGGAATTTTAGAATTTTGCACAAAATTTTGAGATTGACTCTCAATGCTACATTCTTCTGATTTGTCAAACTTATTTTCACTTACACTAGTTGACTCTTTACTCTTATTCACAATTAATTTATATTTATTTTCTAAATCTGTAAAATTTTTCAGTCCAATTTCCCATCTTTTCATTTACCACTTCTTCTAGTTTCCTACTGAATTATTTATTTCTTTTTCAACCTTGCTTTCTAAATTTTCAATGTACTTCTAAATTTATGAAGCTACTTTTACATGCATCATCATTTCTGAAATTGATTTTACTACATCATTTACTCTATAATCTAATTGCTTAATTTCACTATCATGTTTATCTTTCAAATCTAGTATAATTTTGTTCTACCATGATTTGATTTAAATTACATCAATTTTTAATTGTTCAAATCTTTCTTCTACCCTAACACCAAATATTTCAAATTTATCATTTCATTTCCTTTCCTAAGTTCCAAATTATTTTCATCTATTTTCTGACTAATTGTTAGGAATTCTCACCTTTTTAATTCCCTTAGTTGTATGTATATTACTATC